>JACEIK010001935.1:140881-171321 GCA_018107945.1 Datura stramonium
CTCCGCCATGAAGAGAGCCCGACTCCATCAAGGGCACAGGTACGGGTTCGGTGGTTTGCTTACCACGTTCCTGAGGGGCCACGATATCGAGGAAGAGGCCATGGATTACATCCCGCTAATTGATAGGTGTGCCTTGGATGTCACCAAAACCAAGGCACCTGACACTACTCATGGGCCGGTTCTCACACTAGCTGAGCGACATGCTTGGGATGATCAGTATATGGCCCACATGTTTGGGATGCAGATGCTGCAGTTGCGCATTGGCGGGAGGCCAGCAACAGAAGATGAGCTGTGGCAGCTCGACTTGGATTACCCCTTTGGCAAGAATGCCCGGGATCTATGCAGAGTGGGGCCATCTTTTGTGGTAAGTCCTAACGTTGCGCACCATTCAGAAACATTAAAGATGAAGAGAATACAATACAAGTATTTAGTATTGGTTTAGAATCACTTCATGCAAACTCTAGTTCGTTAATTCACCATGTTACCCACAATCCTAGTTGTGGAGGTTTTAGCCTCTCATAATTATAAGTAAATTCATAGCATTCATAGACAAAAGAATAAACTAATACTTACAACAATGATTGGAAGAAACTCACTTTATTATTACGAAAATAAGGAAGAACAATTCAACAACAAGTATCTCAATGTAAAACTTCTAATTGTCTATTGTCTCTCTCAAGGTTCGCTCTCTAAATCGTACTTACTACGTAGAAATAAAGGGTATGTATAATAGTAGATTTTTTCCTTCTTTGTTCCTACAGGGATTTGATTTGGTATTTCTATCTCCTTTTCCTAATTGAAGTAAGATTCCCTCTTTGGCAGCCGGACAGGGTCGGTTCGCCGCACATGGCATCGCGCCACATTGGTGTCGCATCATGCACCTTATCGTGCATGAATATTGGCTCCTCGTGTTATAATGCTGGTGCCTTGCACCTCTCATCGCGCAGTAGTGCTTGCACGCTGCGCCGCTGGTCACGCAAGTGTGCCAGTGCAGTTCTTCATGCCTTGATCTTTCCTTGTTCATTCCATCTTCTTCACATTTGTTCCAAAAGCCTCAATTACACCCGAAATCCATCACTTTTATCCCTGAAAGCATCTTATCATGTGTGTTAGCTCTTTTCATAAATATATAACATAAACACATGCAAACACACATAGTTTGTTCTCAAAACATAGTAAAGTATAGGCAAAATATGGCTAAGAAGTGCGTAAATACGCCCTTTATCACCACCCCATACTTAAACTATTGTTCATCCTTAAAAAATCTACTACTTCCCTTCTCACATTTAGGCACAAAATTCATCCAATGAATAGGTCTACTTGCACTTAGGATCATGAGACAAATCAATGAAGCTCAAACAATTCACTCACATGCATATAAGATCAACATTAAAATGTCAAAGTTCGAAATCACTTANACCGTCTTGAGGGAAATTAGTCAATAGGTTTTGGTTTTTGAACCTGTAGCTAATTGACGGCTTGATGTTCTTGTTGTGTGCTATGCATGATTGTAAGAGATAAGTGTGGTTAGTTTTGAAGCATGCAGGAAGTGTATAACTGTGTGTGAGACACTTAGGCTCTTGAATTTGACTCAAGGTAATTGAAGCTTAATTTTGAATTCTTGTGATTAGCTGAGTTAAGAGTCTGCTGAATGTGCCTTAATTTGAGCATGTGCCATGAGTGTAAGGTTTTCGAATATTCCGTGCTATTGTGGATTGTCTAGAACTTGTCTGGTGTGTTTATGAAATGAAATGAAGGATGTGAATTGTAGGAGAGGATTTAGGCATTTCTTTGAATGAACCTAATTTTTTATCCCTCATTTTACCTACCTGGAAAAATTAATCCTAGTTAGCCCCATTGAGCCTTGAGCCTATTCTTTGATAGCTGCAACATAAGCTTAATCATTTTTCTTTCATTAGCCTTGAACTTGATCCAAAGCTCCTAAGTGCGTAAAGAAGAAAAATCTAAAAGAGTAAAGGAGTGAGAAGAAGGAAAAGAAATGAAAAATAGCAAGTTGTAGAAGTTGAGAAAGGAAAAAGGTGCACTTGTGTGAAAGTGGTTGATCATTATTAAGGAGTAAGAAAAAAAGGTAATGAAAAATTATTTATAGAGCTCCTTACTAACAAGTCAAAAGTGCCTAAAAGAAATAAGGGGAACATAAGGAAAAGAAGGCGCACTTTCAAGTACAAGAGTCAAGTTCAAAAAGACTAAGTGTTTCTACCTTTTTCATGCATTTTTGAGTGAATTTTTTTATAAAGTCTCAATGATACCTAAAGTGAGCACAACATTTAAGCAATTTCTTTTTTATTACGTAATGAATAATTTACCCTTAAGATGTTTGTCATCCATAAAGTCATCAGGCAAAGTCATGACTTAACGACTAAAATAATAAAAATAAAAATCAAGACTCTCTAGTCGGTTCTAAGGGCTATCTCTTTTGTTGCATGCATAACATAATTAAGCCCACTTTTTCAAGTACAAGAGTCAAGTTCAAAAAGACTAAGTGTTTCTACCTTTTTCATGCATTTTTGAGTGAATTTTTTTATAAAGTCTCAATGATACCTAAAGTGAAGCACCTAGCATTCGTAATTTCTTTTTATTCGTAATGAATAATTTACCCTTAAGATGTTCTTCATCCATCCGTCATCAGGCAAAGTCATGACTCAACGACTAAAAAAATAAAAATAAAAACTAGACTCTCTAGTCGGTTCTAAGGGACTATCTACTGGAAAAGTACCGAAAATGAAAACTGAAAGAAGTAAAAATAAAATAAAACTAAAAAAACTACTACAAATAAACAAGTATACAAGATAAGTCATAAATCTCAAAAACAACTAGGTCTACCATGTGCAAATTTAACAATTAAGGCATGCATGGTAATATGAAGTTCACTTCTCCCACCCCAAACTTAATTAGTAACATTGTCCTCTATAGGACCTAGCTACAACTCTTTATCTATTTTCCGTTCCTCTCTCTCAAACAAGGTTTCACGGAGTCGAGTGATGAGCTTGACTGGTACTCTAAGACAAACGCAGTCCGATCTGGCAAAGCTGGCTCAACGTATGCTCTAACTCCAAGATTTTTCTCTTATTGCTAGCATGCTAAAACAATAAAGCATAAACTAAAAGAGTGAAATAAGAACTTCCTGAGCCTCTACTCCTCATCGCCTGTGGGGGAAAAAATAGCTTCTCCCATCTCCGAATCATCTCCGTCATTAACAATTGTGTTCCAAAATATTTTTAAAAAATATTTATAAGTGTAGAAAAAATACCACACAAAATAAACTAAATCCAAAATAAATTTAGAAATTAAATTTGGATCTGGAATGAACACTCCGCATCGCGAGGATCAAAGCGCTGAAATCACTGCGCGATGCGGACTTGATTGCGGCTTTGCTGCTCCGCATTGTTGCTGCCTTTGATGTTCCTGACGTTAAGCAGGTATGTTTTCTTTGATTTTTAATCTTTTTAAACCTTATAGAAAATATTATTATTATAATAACTTCCTTCTATTGAGCTGCCTGCTTAATTTTCTTATATGATTTTTCATTTTTAATTTATTTTTGCTCTAAATTTCTTTATTTTTTATGACTTAATTCCTGCACACTTGAACAAATACATCAAATCTAAAAACAATCAAAAATTATCTTGGACTGCCTCCCAAGTAGTGCCTGATATACCATCGCGGTACGATGCAGGTATCTTGATTACTCATACTTCATCAAGATACCTGTTGGGGTCGTGGTCACATTTTGGCTGCTTATTTTACCACGCGAACCTGTGACACGTCAGAAAAAGAAAATAAAAACGTAAAATAGTAAATAAAGAGTAAAAGTTAAATACAAGTAATTAATCTAATCTTAAGTCGTATTCCCAGCAATGGCGCCACTTTTTGATAATGCTCAAACTCACACTTCTTGACAAAGTATGAAGCGGACGTTGTCAATAAAGAATCCAACAAAGATTGGGGTCGATCCCAAAGGGAATAAGGAAAGATATAGAAAAGCGCTAGTATTTAAGCTTTTGAGTCAGTTATCTCCTAAAGGGGGGAATTTGTAAAAGTAACAAGTAATATTATTGAGAAATTGAAGGTTGATTCCAAATTAATGCAATTAACTAGGGTGAGTGTTCCCCATGGATTCATAACTATTTCGGGTTTTACACTTGTGATCTATCCCAATACTTTACTTGTAGAGCTGATAATTAGAGTTCATCCAAATGACTGGTTCATCTCTATTGGATGACTATACTCAATTACCAGGTTAGGTCTCCTGAGCGATTTCAATTTACCCGTTATTAATTTATTCCAGATTTAACTATCCTACGACCACTGCTCAAGTTATACAATGATCATAAAGGATCAAAGATTTGTTGTAATTCTCTTTTCCTAATCTCTACCTTTCTAGGCTCAAGCAAATAGATAATTTAGGTAAGTCCTAACGTTGCGCGCCATTCAGAAACATTAAAGATGAAGAGAATAAAATACAAGTGTTTAGTATTTGTTTAGAATCACTTTATGCAGACCCTAGTTTGTTAATTCACCATGATTCCCAAAACCCTAGTTGTGGAGGCTTTAGCCTCTCATAATTATAAGTAAATTCATAGCATTGATAGACAAATGCATAAATTAATACTTACAACAATGATTGGAAGAAACTCAATTGTTTATTGCAAAAATAAGGAAGAAAAATACAACAACAAGTATCTCAATGTAAAACTTATAATTTTCTATTGTGTCTCTCAAGGTTCACTCTCTAAATTGTCACTTAATACATAGAAATAAAGGGTATTTATAATAGTAGATTTTTTCCTTCTTTGTTCCTTCATGGATTTGATTTGGGATTTGTAGCTCCTTTTCCTAATTAAAGTAAGATTCCCTTTTTGGCAGCCGGACAGGGTCGGCGACCACGCATGGCATCGCGCCACACTGGTGTTGCGTCGCGCACCTTATCACGCATGAATGCCAACTCCTCGCACCTCTCTTCATGCTATAATACTCGCGCCTCGCGCCTCTTATTGTGTAGAAGTGCCTACACATCGTGCTGCTAGTCGCGCAGGTGTTCTAGTGCAGTGCTTCATGCCTTGATCTTGCCTTGTTCAATCCATATTCTTCACATTTGTTCCAAAAGCCTCAAATACACCCCAAATCCATCACTTTTAGCCTTGAAAGCATCTAATACTGAGTGTTATCTCTTTTTACAAATATATAACATAAACACATGTAAATACACATAATTTATTCTCAAAACATAGTAAAGTATGGGCAAAATATTGCTAAGAAGTGTGTAAATACGCCCTTCATCAAAATGTGAGCGCAACCTCTTTATGTAATGGTAAGGAGTTGGGTGAGGTGATCCCTATAGAAAAGAAGGTTTATGATGAGCAGGTTGAGAAGTCCAAGGGTGAGGTCGGGAGCCAAGCAACTCACCACCAGAAGTTGTAGTAGCTAGACCACTGCCCCCATTCCTATAGAGGTTTCAAAAGCAGAAGGAGGATACAGCTTGCAAGAAGTTTCTTGACTTGTTGAAGCAGGTACACATTAGCATTTCATTGGTGGAGCTTTTGTAGGAAGTTCCAAATATGCTAAGTATCTGAGAGCATTATGGCCAACAAGAGGGGGTTAACAGAGTTTCAAACTGTGGCTCTTACAGAAGAGTGTAGTTATTGGGTTCAGAATAAAATTCCTAAAAAGCATCCTTGTAGTGGTGATTGGAGACAAGGAAGTTGGTTCCTCCTTATGTGATTTGGGTGCTAGCATCAATTTGATGCCTGGATCCCTATTCAAAACTTTGGGTTTAGGTGAAGCTCTTCCTACCACAGTGACTCTACAGCTAGCAAACCGATCTTTGGCCTACCCTTATGGAATAATAGAGGACTTCTTGATAAAGGTGGGACCTTTCATTCTTTTGGTGGACTTCATAATCATAGATTAAGAAGCTGATGCAGCAATTTCCCTCATTTTGGGGAGAGGATTTTTAGCCACCGCCGATGTCGTCATACAGGTAAAGAAGGGCAAGACGCCTATGAAGGTGGATGGAGAAGAGGCTATTTTCGAGGTGTTTATATCAGAAAGTACGCCTCCTCACTATGAGAATTTCACAGTTAAGCTAGCTGTAGAACCTGGAGAAAGTAATCAGTTAGTTGAGCAGCGTGGACTGCATGAGTGTTCTGTGAATTGTCAGTTTGGTCACCATTTCACTCGGATGAAGGAGTGAAAGAGACCATAGTCATGTTGCGATGTTAAATCAAGCGCTGCATGGGAGACAACCCATGAATGTCGTGCCACGACTATAACTAAGGCACTTGGTAGGAGGCAACCCATCTTTAACATTTACTTTGTTTTATAGAGACGAATAGGGATTTGGGGGCAAAAAGAGCGGGGAAAATGATCTGAAAAAGTGTAATTCTGGGGTGAGATACCTAGCATGGGGTGCTAGGTGTTAAACTTTAGAATAAAAAATCATAGAGGTTGGTTGTCACGTCCCGAGTCTACACCGTGGACATGACACGGTGCTTAAAGCCACAAATAACCCTAAGCTAACCCATGGCATAGCATAATTCTAACAAACAAAAACTAATAAAACATATCTAAGTGGAATCTAACTGAAAATGACTGATCATAAACATAATCAAATAGTTTATTAAAATCACTGAGTCAACAGCTGAAACTAACACTACATTGTCTGAAAGCCTCTACTAATCTGATGAGATGCTGGCACAAGTCCCAAACTAACTCCAAAATTTGAAACTAAAACAATACTGAGTCAAGGAAAACATAACTCTCGTCTTCGTAAGATGAGGACTCACCAACATCAGCTGATAGATGTCTGGAACGTGTCTAACCGTGGGGATGAGTCTGGAAACCTGGAGCTATATCATAAATGATATAGCATAGAAGGTATGCGGTCAGTATTTTAAATGTATTGAGTATCTGAGAAAAGTAACTAAAGCTGGAATCATGCTCATAAACTAAGCAAAGACTGAAATGAATACATAACTAAAATGAAGTGCAATAACCCTATATGAGATGCATAGATACTAACATGATGTTCTAGTAAAAAACATTTACTATAAAATATAATTAAGGTTGATTTAAAGGTCATGTATATGCACTGATCTAAAGCTGTACTCATAAACTGAAAGCTATACTACACTAAAATGACATGAAATGACCATAACTAAATACGTAAGTATTGAAACAAATCTGAAATTCTAACAATGCTATAACTACTAATAATTATCTTAAGGTAATAAACATATTTGAATTCTGGAGGACTGAACTGAGCTGGAGATTGAGACTACACTAGATTGAGTTGTACTGTACTAAATTGTAGGAAGTATTATAACCAACATGTAACTACATGAGCTAGACATGGAATCCGATGTATATCCCTCATCGGAGAAGGTCCATTATACCTTACCATGAAATAGTAGCTAAGCTGGGTGATCACGATCTGGGGCCATTCGGACTAGTAACCTACGATACCGTACTTTTGGGAACCTAGGTGCGCTGAATCCCATCCCACTCGGTGCTAAGTACTACTCCCAACGATAATCTTAATCATATCTTACTTGACTGATTAGCTCAAAACTGGAGCCCTAATACTGAGTCAGAACTACTTATTTGAAAGTGTCCTGAGAGTCTAATAATAATATGAATATATTTATGTATCATAATTCTAGTCCTGAAATTTGAAACATGGGAGAGGTAGGAAACTCAATAGCCATATTCTCGAAAACAAATGTTAAATTTTGCCTGAGTCGTAGAAATCATATTAAAGTTCAAGGCTAGAAAAGCATACTGTATATATGAAATCAAGTCATGAATAATAGCTAGTAATAGACATGGAAAACTTGAAGGATTATTAATATTAAGGAATTCATAAGCTGACTGAAAAACTCTAACTTCAAATTTATTACAAGCTGAAAATGATTAAGATTTACTGAAATAATTTGGGAGACAAGGGTGAAAGAAAATCCTTGTTGAAGTCTCACATACCTTGTTGAATAATACCTTTAAAGATCTTGAAGCTACTGCACCTTGGAGAGGAACCCTAGTTCTTTAGCCTTGAGAAAGAGAAGTCTGGAGTTTCTACGGTCTGCTGACGATCTGATTCTGAGTTGATTAGGAAAGACTGAGAGCTTACAGTAGGAAAACCTCTTTAATTCATCCCAAAATAAGCCTAAAATGACCTTGTTTAACAGTTAAAAGCATAGAAAATTACAAAAATATCCCCGAGAAAAAGTTCTCAAAAATCTGCCTGTCCAATGCTACAGGTCGTACCATGACTCGCAGCGACGTACCACGGGTCATGGTACGCCATTTGTGGCTTTTGGGTGGCTTAAAAATATTTCTAAAATCCTACGAGTCATACCTTCATACCACAAGTCGTACCAAGATTCGTGTGACAGGGTTGATCCTGTCCAACAAACCTAACAATGCTTCACTAAACTGGCAATAACTTTTTACTCTGAACTCCAATTGATGCAAGGTTGGATGCATTTGAAAGAAAACTCACAGAGATTCAATTTGATATGCTGGATCACCCTACAACAGTTAATATAACAGGAGTTATGATCATTTAAAGCTGACCCTTGTTAGAATTTTCATGAAAAACTCAATCGATAGGAAGGCTCTCAACTCAACTTTATGCTAGAGGTTCTTTATGACCTTAACTTGCATCCAATGCACTTATTACATGTATGAATTGATATTAACACCATGTTTTCTTAAAATTCATCGGGTTTAGGTCTACCCACATACCTAGAACAGTTCCAAACTTAGCCCAAAAGTCCAAGGCGTACAACATCTTAACTCAAGACTGAAATGATGATTCGTACCATCATCTTCCGACTCGTACTGAGTCTTTGTAGCTACCAATACTTCCTTGAAAATTATTTGAACCTCTTATCGATGATCCTTCACTATGACTCGTACCACCCTAGTACGGATTGTAGGATCTAATCATGGTTTCCTTGCCACTTCCTTCTATACTCTCTGAATTATACTACGAACCCTTGGTACAACTTATATTGACTTGGTACGAGTTGTGAGAGCCTTCCATGACTTCTTAATTAGAATTTGCTGAGTTCTCTGGACAACACACTACAAGTCCTTGATATGACTCATATAATCCTCCTAGGAATCGTACTAAGGCTCGTTCTAAGGGAATTTTCCAGTTTTCTCTGCATGGTCAAACTTCAAATCTAGGGTCTAGTCTTAGGAACTTCTGGGGTGTTACAATATCTCCCCCTTAGAAACATCCGTCCTCAAATGGAGATTTTTTAAGCTAGAAGGATAGGGGAAGAGCTGCAAACCCCAAAAAAGTTGAAAGTTGAACACTGGATATTGATGGAATGACCGACTCCAAACTGAGATATATAGCTGAACTGAATTCATGGATAATACTTTCATGCTAAGATATGAGAAGAACTGAAGGACATGAAGCTGATATGAAACTAAGTAGAGTACTAAGGAGGAACTATTTCCCTCAAACTGGAACTGTACGGGTAAAGACGGAGTTATAAATCCCATAACTACTTTTTGATATGTTAATAGGTGGCCTTAACTTAATTCAGCTTCCCAAGTAGTTCCTTCTACTAGCTTATTTCTCCTTAAAACCTTCACTGAAACCTCTTCCTTATTTCCCCCAACTTACAATCTTGACGGTCAAAAATCCCAACCGAAACCTCATTTTAAAAGAGAATTTCATCCTCACCAATACCTCATCACCCCTTTTATGGGTGAAAGTTCTAGAGAGACCTTGTTAGCTACACCAACTTCCCTGAATACCACCACACCATGCAAGCCTATCACTAAAATCATCTTACGACTCCTCTATAGCTTACCATCCAAGAATTTCTCTATCTCCCTATCACTAACCATTGCACTTCAAGAACTTATACATACCGAGCATTTAAGACCCAGACGATAAGTTATTCTATGAATACCTATAGCAACAACAATTTCTGTCTTGGGAAAAATACACAAGGCTTAGAGTAAGTAAATCGTAAGCACGAATTAGTTAGGAAATCTAAACTTAGCATATGCATGATGCAGCCTGATATTATGATCCATTATGGAAAATATTAAGGACTATGTTAGTATAGTTGGGCATACTATGAGACATGAGTCTACATACATGACGAGTTTCATGATATGAAGCTGAGATTTACGGACTCATGGAGTAAGACTGGGATCGATGTCTGAAGCAGTTGCCCATCGTTTTAGAAATCTAAACATAGTCATGAGTAGAGTGCAATGTTGATTGCAACATAGGGAAAGACACTTGTGTAGGAATGGATCGGCATCCCATAGATACTATTTTTGGAACTTCCCTACTAGAACACCCAAGACTTGACTTGGCCTTTGAACTTATCATCTCCCCCTTAGCTTAAGGTCATCATTCTAAGGCTCTTGGATCATTTTTAAAGCTAGGCTAACATCACTAACTCTTGACTTCCCATTCACCTTTAAAGCTATCATTGAAGGATTCATACTTATAACCATTTCATACCATTTACCTGATAAGTCTCAGACTAGAATGCTAAGAGAAATATTATACCTCATACTACAACTCTTGGATCTAAAAATATGTATGAATCAATATGAAAATCTCATAACATACCTATGAATATTTCTAGCGTTGTTCACCACCTGTCCTAGATGATACGCCTTACTAAGATGGGCGAGTTATTGGAGCTACTGAAAAGGTGGACGGAGTCTTCCCATGTCCAGTTCGAGGTAAATTCTTTATTATATGGCCCAACAGACCACATCCAAAACAACCTTTCTTACCAAGCAAGCATTCCCCGAGATGTTTCTTTCCACTGTTCTTACAACCTTGGAATGTACGACTACTGATGTTGCTTTGTCGGGCTGCTGGACAGTCTCAAAGTTTGTGACCAGGCTTATTACACCCAAAGCAAACATCTCTACTGATTTAATAGTTTTCGAGGTGGTTCCTTCCATATATCTTGCAAACTGGGAAGGTACAACCGCAAGACCTATCCGCTTGAGACCTAGAGCCTGGTGCTCTACCCCTTTGCTCCCCTGTGAATCTCTGAGGTGGAACACCATCTAACGAAGGTGCTAGAATTGATGATCCCTGGTGGAACTATGAGTGATTCCTACAACCTGATTTTCGTAGAGAAAACTCAAAGTTGCCAGTTCTGGCTCTCTTATTCTCCCTTTTCCTTTTCTTAAACTTCTTGTCTATCTTCGAAAAGTGGAGCTTAGACAGGTTCACTCTGGTAAGGCCTCGAACCCTAGTAACTTTTGCTTTTCCATTAATATTCACATGTGTGATTTCCTACTTGTTAATCTGAGTGGTCACGGCCTGTGCCAACATACAAAAGGCATCCCCGAACTCTGCGTTAGTAACTTCCTCACTCGAGGGGTCTACTGGAGTTGGTGAAGCTTGTTTATTTCCGTTATCATTTCTCCTTCTATCTGTTTCTTTGAGAGACATTGTCTGCGAACATGTTAAGAACGAAATAGAAGAGGAACTTTTAGAGTTTCACACTCTACGCACGATAAGAATCATGGACAGAGGGAATTTTCCTAAAAACACCTTGTAGCCTCCTCCTCATTAGTGTGGCGCACTTCACACTTGTGAAAAGGACTCTACGTGATGCGACTTTCAGACATCCTAGGACATTCTAAACCTAATTCTTTGATACCAAGTATGCCATGACCCAAGTCTACTACCTGGACAAGACATGGTGCTTAAAGTCACAAGTGACCCCAAGCTAACCCATGGCATAAAATAATTCTAACAAACAACAACTAATAAAACATATCTAAGTGGAATCTAACTGAAAATGATTGATCATAAACATAATCAAATAGTTTATTAGAAACACTGAATCAACAACTGAAACTAACACTGCACTGTCTGAAAGCCTCTACTAATCTGATGAGCTACTGGCACAAGTCCCCAACTAACTCCAAAATCTAAAACTAAAATGATACTGAATCAAGGAAAACATAAATTCCATCCTCATAAGATGAGCACTCACCAACGTCAACTGATAGAAGTCAAAAACGTGTCTAACCATGGGGCGGAGTCTGGAAACCTAGAGCTATATCATAAAATGATATAGCATAGAAGGTACGTGATCAGTACTTTAAATGTATTAAGTATATGAGAAAAGTAACTAAAGTTGGAATCATGCTAATAAACTGAGAAAAGATTGAACTAAATACATAACTGAAATGAAGTGCAATGACCCTATTTGAGATGCATAGATACTGACATGATGTGCTAGTAAAGAAAAAGTTTACTATAAAATACAATTAAGGTTGATTTAAAGGTCATGTACATGCACTGAGCTGAAGCTGTAATCATAAACTAAAAGCTATACTACACTAAAATGACATGAAATGACCATAACTAAATACGTAAGTATTGAAACAAATCTGAAAATCTGACAATGTTGTAAGTACTAATAATTATCTGAACGTCATAGACATATTTGAATTCTGGAGGACTGAACTGAGCTGGAGACTGAGACCGCACTAGACTGATTTGTACTGCACTAAACTATAGGAGGTATTATAACCAACATGTAACTACGTGAGCTAGACATAGACTCCGATGTATACCTCTCATCGGAGAAGGCCCATTATACCTTACCAGGGCATAGAGGCTAAGCTGGGTGATCACAATCTGGTCCATTCGGGCTAATAACCTATGGTGGTTACGGAACCTGGGTGCGCTAAACCCCATCCCACTTAGTGCTAAGTACTACACCCAATGAAATTCTTAATCATGTCTAACTGGACTGATTAGCTCGAAGTTGGTGTCCTAAGATTGCGTCAGAACTACTTATCTAGAAGTGTCTTGAGAGTCTAAAGAACTATGTAGAAACTGTTGTTCTAAGACTTTCCAGAGCTGCTTTATCTGAAAGCATCGTAACACTCTAAAGAACTATGCAGGAAACTGGTGTTCTATGACTTGCCAGAGCTGCTTTATCGGAAAGCTTAGTAACAGTCTAAAGAACTATGTAGGAAACTAGTGTTTTAATACTTGCCAGAACTGCTTTATCTGAAAGAGTCGTAATAGTCTAAAGAACACAGACTATGCAGATCATACTAAAATCATGAGTAAAATCTTATGATTAATTCATATTTAAAATAATGCATACTGAGATCATGGAAGACTAATATATTCAAAGCAACTATATTTTTGTTAACAGTGCTAAATGGTGGGGGCTAAGCCTTTAAAATTATGCTAGTATGAAATCATTGAAATACGTTATGAAATTGAGATAAATTCATGAACATCATATATAATTTAGCAAACCATGCGATTATTAGGTAGACCTAGCTTACGAGTAACTTATCTAAAATATTAGTTTAAAATCAAAGTCATGATCAAGGTACTGTAAAGGCAATAATATTAACATGAATATATCTATGTATCATAATTCTACTCCTAAAACTTGAAACATGGGAGAGGTAGAAAACTAACCATATTCTCAAAAACAAATGCTAAATCATGGCTGAGTCATAGAAATCATACTAAAGTTTAGGGCTAGAAAAGCATACTGTATATACAAAACCAAGTCATGAATTTTAGCTACTAATAGTCATGGAAAACTTGAAGGATTATTTAAATTAAGGAATTCATAAGCTGACTGAAAAACCCTAACTTCTAATTTCCTACAAGGCTGAAAATGATTAAGTTTTACTGAAATAATTTGGGACACAAGGGTGAAATAAAACCCTTTTTGAAGTCCCAAATACCTAGTTGAAAGATCTCTCTAAATATATTGAAGTTGTTTCACCTTAAAGAGGAACCCTAGTTCTTGAGCCTTGAGAAAGAGAAGTTTGGAGTTTCTACAGTCTACTTACGATTGGATTCTGAGTTGATTAGGAAAGACTGGGAGGTTAGACTTGGAAAACCCCTTTAATTAATCCAAAAAGAGGACTAAAATGAACTAGTTTAAGAGTTAAAAACATAGTAAATTACAAAAATACCCCTGAGAAAAAGTTCTCAAAAATCTGTTCGTCCAGTGCTACGGGTTGTACCATGACTTGTAGTACATACCATGGGTTGTGGTATTCCATTCGTGTCTTTTGGGTGGCATAAAAATATTGTTGAAACCCCTAGTACAAGTTTCTAGTATGATTTGTATATTCATACCACGAGTCGTACCATGACTCATGGTGACAGGGTTGATCCTGTCCGCCAAACCTGACAATGCTTCACTAAACTGGTCATAACTTTTTACTTCAAACTTAGACTGATGCAAAGTTGGATGTGTTGGAAAGAAGACTCATAGATATTTAATTTGATATGTTGGATAACCCTAAAACAGTTCGTATAATATGAGTTATGATCATTTAAATCTTACCCATGTAAGAATTTTTATGAAAAACTCAATCGATAGGAAGGCTCTCAACTAAACTTTATGCTAGAGGTTCTTTATGACCTTAACTTGCATCCAATGCACTTATTACATTTATGAATTGATATTAGCACCTTTTTTCCTTAAAATTCATTGGGTTTCGGGTCTACCCATATATCTAGAACAGTTAAAAACTTAGCCCAAAAGTCCAAGACGTGCAACATCTCAACTCACAACTAAAATGATGATTGTACCATCATCTTATGACTCGTACTGAGTCTTTGTAGCTACTGATCCTTCCTTGAAAATTCTTAGAACCTCCTATCTATGATCTTTGAGTATGACCTGTACCACCCTGGTACAGATCGTAGGATCTAATTGTGGTTTACTTTCCACTTCATCCTAAACTCTCTAAATCATACCACGAACCCTTGGTACGACTCATATTGACCTAGAACAAGTCATGAGAGCCTGCAATCGAAATTTTTTGAGTTCTCTAGACAACACACTACGAGTCCTTGGTACGACTTGTACAATCCTCCTACGAGTCGTGCTGAGGCTCGTCCTGAGGGAAATTTTCCTATTTTCTCTGCATGGTCAAACTTCAAAATCTAGGGTCTAGTCTTAGAAACTTCTGGGATGTTACACTGGTGCTATTGGTAGTGCACCTCTCAAACCCCAGTCCCCAAAGTAAAAAAAAAATTGATGTCTGTGGTGAGACAGAGGGGGGGGGTGCACCAGGTGCTTTTTGGTCGAAATTTTTTTGGTTAAAATGGGTCAATGTTGACCCAGAGACCTTACAATTACCAAAAACCTAGGCCCTACACCTTTATTTAAATTCTCACTCATCCTTTTCCATCATAAAGTTGAAAAAAACAACAAAAAAAAAGCAAAAGTTCTCTCTCCTCCCCCTCTTAAACCCGTAGCTTCCCCTTCCCTTTTCCCCGCCATTATTGTCTTCTCCAAGGTTTGGTGAAGCTCCTCTTCTAAACTCAAGTAAGTATATTTGTTCTCTCTTTTTTAGGTATATTGAAAGCATGCTCCAACACCCTTCTTCCCCAAGATTAAAGACCAAAATCACCATTATTGGTAAAACGGCTTAAGTTTCACATTGTGAGTTTCATGAGCTTTAATGTCTTAAATTCTTCCATGATAATGTTTATCCTTTTTGGGTTAACTTATTTTTGGTTGAATTCTTATGATTTGAATTTGTGGGGATGAATGGGGATGGTTATTTGAATTCATGAATTTGGTGGGTAGTTGCATTAATAGTAAAGAAAGAAAGTACATGGGTATTGAATTCTTGAAGGTTAAAAAGTCTTGAGTTGTTGAAATTCATGATTAATTCATTATGAATCGTAGTAAATTGTTTTTTGGGTTGTTGAATGAAATGAATAATGATACTTCTATGTATGAAATACTTGAATTAAGAACTGAAGAAAGAGGGATGGCCAATTGAGGCATTCTTACAAAGCTAAATATAAGGGGAGAATTGAAGAGTTCATGAACTTGGTTGTAATTAGAGTTGGTGAATGAATTAGTGTTGTGAGATTGGATGGGGGAAGTCTTGAATACCCCATTGGACTAAGTCTCACCATTATTCTAGCGAATTAAGTGTGGGGTCAATCTTTCACCTTTAACACTTAATTACCAAGCCTTGTTATTCATGAACTAAGCTTGTAGAGTTATTGATTTTTGCTTGATAGGTATCATGGCACCGAAAGGAAGCAAAGGAATGGAGATTGAGGTAGCAGGCAAAGGTCTAAAGAGGCTCCAAAAAGGTACAAAAGGAGATAGTTCATTAGCAGCAAAGGTTGTCCATGCTAGACGATTTGGAGCACGGGTTGTATAGCCTCATGGGCTTACATGGTTCAACACACAGAAGGAGGCTAAGTATGCTCTTGAAAACTAGATCGATGAGAGCCGCTTGGCGCTTGAGTTCTCTACTATTAGAGACAAGCTCCGTGAGTTGGAAGTTGGCTACATCTTTGCTGAGCCAGAGGAGTGCAAGCTCACCTTGGTGAAGGAGTTCTAGGCAAACTGGGACACATCATTTGGAGAAAGCACCAAAGTGAAGATAAGGGGTCAGGTGGTGTGATTCACTTACAAGAGGTTCAATGCTTTCCTTGGAACACCTATAGTAGACTTTTTAGAGTACTTTATCTTGTTTGAGAGGCCTTCTTACTGCGATATCTGTCACACTCTATGTGGTGAGCACTCATACGCCCGATGGGTAAGGGATTACAAGGGCACTCACTAGCGTTCTCCTACTTAAACAAGGAGGTGAAAGTTTGGGTGAAGATAGTTTGTGTCGTGTTTCTCCTGGGGGCTCATATGACAGAAATCACTAGAGAGCGGGTTGTGCTTGTCTACATGCTTATGAAAAGGATACCAACTAACTTTGGTGCGGTGCTCTGGGACAATATGCGGAGATCACGGGACAACTGCAGGTGGAAATATTATTGTGGCAGTCTCTTGACCCAGTATTTTCAAGAGGCAAGAGTTGAGGAGAAAGAGGCAGATCTCCACCTACCTCTAATAGGGAACCTGGCATGGAAGATGATTGATGTTTCAAAAGTGAAGGAGACCATCACTTTAATAGCTTAAAGTCTCACTATAGTTGATCGTCAGGCTCGTGATGAAAGCTGGCAAGGTCATATATTTGGGATTCTTGACTTGCAGTTGAGGATAGGAGGCCAACCTGCCATAGCCGAGGAGATGGAAGCCCTTGAGGAAGATACCCACTCACAGAGAGTGTTGTGCAAATGTATAGAGTGGGACTTGCCTTTGAGGAGCCGCTTGGTGATGATGAGGCCACAATGCTCACTAACGGTGTCAATGATCTGGATAATGATGAGGAAGAGGATGATGCTACTACGGGCACCATGTAGGTTGATGGTGATGATGATGAGGATAAAGATCAGGTTTACAATCCTGATGATGATGCTTAGCGGCCAGGAAGTTCCTTTTACCCTACTTTTTGATATGACTGTGTGTGCACTGAGGACAGTGCACTGTTTAAGTGTGGAGTGGAAGACTCCTCTTTGTTATTTGATTTTTATATTTGTAGTAGGTCGTAGCATAGTGTCATTCCACATAGTAGTAGCTCTATGATTTGTTAGGTCTTGATTTGTAATAGCTAGTATGATGTTGATGACTTGTGATGCCTTGGGATATTGCATACTCTGTTTGTCTTTAATAGTTGTGAGTGTTAGTTTTTAGTTTAATTTTTTTTGTATTAGTTTAATTTTAGAGTCCAAATTTTTTCGATCAAGGGTGAGTATGTCTATTAATCTTTGTTTGAAAATTATTTGAATTTGGCATACTTCACCCAACCTTCAATTTTTCTTATAGCCTCGGTTCTTTTCTAAAGAGGAGTCCTTTGAACTGGGTAATTTTTAAAATTTTAAGAGTCAGTGCCGTCGTAGAGTAGTGACCCTTCCCTATGATAGATGGATGATGACCGTCTTAAGGGAATTTCGTCACGTATTTTTAAAATTTTTAAGATTGAGCCATAGATCATTCACTTGTGTGCTTGTTAATATTCTACTTAGCTGCTATGCTAGAGTTTGTGTCATGACTCGAGCTGAGACCTCAGACCGAGACATGGATCCTAGAACCACGAATAGCTCCAAGTTGACCCACGGCATGAACATAGCAACTAAAGAGCATACATCAAAGCGGAAACTAATAATTTAAACATGAATAAGTGGGAGTCTAAATAACATAACGTATAAAAACTATCATAAATGGAGTTAACACCCGATAAAGTTGAAAGTGTACATAATATGTTATAAGCCTCTAAACTATCTGATAAGCTGATGGGACAACACCCCCAACTAGCTCGCTAAAGTCTGAAACTGAAATAGCATAATCAAACGCTAAACTGAATCTCCTCAAAAGATGAGGACTCACCAACAATGGGAACTGAGCTGCACTGTGGGAGAAAGCTGGACTAACGGTAAAACTGAGTTTAATTTCTCGGACCTATATCATGAAATGATACAGCATAGAGTATGCAGTCAGTACCTGGAATGTACTGAGTATTTAAGGTAAGTACAACATGCTGAGTAAATGTTAACTGAAATTATGTATATAAATATAAATCAGTATATCATGAGAGTAAGGATTGCATGCTGCTGAGTTTGAGACATATATAGTCATAAGCTAAGTATCATATCTGAACAAAATGACCCAAAGCTAAAGTTAAAAATCATATGACTTGTCATAGCTGAAATCATAAGTAAAAGCTCATAAACTGATCATTGGGTCAAACCTTCTATAAAAACATAATATCATAAGTCATGAACATAAATAATTGAAATCATGAGGAACAACGGGAGTCTCATCATAACTGACACCATCATGATAGAGCTTATATGATTCCCCAACTACCACACTCAAGTGGGAAGAGCCGTCCAAAACCTTGTTAGGGCTAAGGACGATACCATGATATCGATATCAAGCTTAGGGCCCCTTGTGGGCAGGGAAAGCTCTCAAAGGAGGTCCCACTGTGTATATATACCTAAGTTGGCACGTAGCTCTGAGACCCAAGGTTTACCTAAACCTCTATCCTAATCGGTGCTAGACATTACTTCCAAAAACATGCATAATGCTTCCATCATTTTTCAAGGAAGCTGAAATCATAATTACATGCATAGCCTGAAATCTTAACATGGGGAGTCCTGGTTCCAAACATACCATAAGCTGAATTAGAAGTATTGACTCCAAACCATATAGTAAGTTGATCTTATAAAACTGAGTTGAATCATGAAAACATACTTAACTTGTGTGGGCTTGCCCAAATCTTAATATTGTGCATACTTGAAATAGACTTCATAAGTCAAAATCATAGATTCATATCTGAGTAATTTATAAATATTCGTTCATGCTAGATATCTCATCATACTTGAAATCATGAATCATAAACTTAACTTTTCATAAAACTTACATAATAGGGCATAATTTCTAATAACTTGAAATCATGAATTTATAATCAAATTGTATATAAAATTTTCCCATAAATCTTAAAACATGCTTTGGAACATGAGCGGAATTGACCCATCGACATATCATAGAGAATTTCATAAAATTGGGTTAAAACCCTATAAAATCATATACTTGAATTCATGAACTTAAGTATAAGTTTGGCATGACAATGAAAATAAACTCTCATTCATAGCCCTACATACCTAGGTAAACTGATTCTCAACTTATCCTTGAAAGCCCAAGCAAATTGGGGAAGAATTGAGAGAATTTCTCGATTGATCTTCCAAGAGAATTGAAAGCTTTGCATGCATGGGGAGTCTAATAACTTGATATAGTCTAAACCCTCTTAAAACACTCCTTTCAGGTCTTAAAATGACGTTGTTTAGGACTTAGAAGCATAAAAATTACAAAAATACTCTTAATAATCTAGCAAGAAAAAGGGCACTACTAGATGCCTCGAGCCATACCACGGGTCATACCATGGAACAACGACCCATGGTTTCCTCTCATTTCCAGACCTGCCTTAATCCCCCATTCTATAATCTTCAAATGGCGGCTAGACAGGACGAGTTGTTACTCGTACCAACGACTCATCACTTCCTCTCAATGTTGATATGTTGTGAGTATATAGAACTTTCAACACTTAAAACTAGGAAATAACCATGGACTTAGGTGTGTTTATATGGATATGAGGCACTTTTACTTTGATTTCAGCGAAAATAGGTGTTGGAGTTGAATTGTGCAAAAGATGAAAAACAATTTCAAAAAAGTGGCTTAAGTACGGACCTTAGTACGAGTCGTACTAAGAGTCATGCAAAAGTCCAGGCCAAGAGTGATGCGGCAAAGGCGACTTACGACTCATGGTATGATCTGTACCATGGTAATCGTAGGAAACTTCATAAGATGTTGCACGGGCTGAGTCTCCTGGGATGGGTAGCAACCACAAACCGTAAGATCTACCTAAGACCCATACTGAGGAGCCATGGAGAAGTTTAGAAGAAGTGAAGACTAGCAGGTCTCAAGGTACGAGAAGGAGTCACGGGTCATAGAACCGAGGTATGAGTCGTACCAAGCCATCCGTGATAAAGTTCAGAAGATTGAAAGAATTCTCAGTATCAAACCACAGCTGATTGTATGACTTGTAGGTTCACGGTACAAGTTGTACCAGTTCACAACACTTAGCCAAATTCAGCAGAGGCCAGCCAACATACGAGTTAGGGTATGACCGGTACAATCGTGTTATGTGTCACAGGTGAAGTCGACGGTAGTTTTTAGTAATTTCCCTATTTACTTAGGAGAAGGTTCCAAATATTTGTATAAATACTTTTTAGGTTATTTACAGCAAAGAGAGCCGCAGATTGAGTTTTCTTACACGAAACACATTGAGAGACAAGTTGTTGTTAACTTTTAATTCAATTCTTGAAGATTTTCTTGCTTAGATTTCTTCCTTGTTCTTGAATTATTCATCATCAATTCTTGCAATAATTAAGCAGGTTTTCTAAACCAATTAACTTTTGTGTTTGTCTATGAATGTTTATAATTTTCTTACAATAATGAGAGGCTAAAACCTCCACAACTAGGGTTGTGAGAACTATGGTAAATTAACAAGTTAGGGTTGCATAAAGTAATTCTAAACCAATGCTAAACACTTGTATTGTATTCTCTTCATCTTTAATATTTTTAACGCAGTGCAATGTTAGGACTTGCCCGAATTATTTACTTGCTTGAACCTAGAGAAATAAAGATTAAGAAAAGAGAATTATAATAGAGCCTTGATCTTTATGGGTCATTGTATAACTTGAGTTGCAGACACGGAATAGTTAATTTGGGACAAATTTTATAATATTGAAGTATAATCGCTCATGAGACCTTACCCGCTGACTGAGTATAGTCATCCAATTAGGATGAATCAGTAATTTGGATGAACCCTAGTTATCAAGTTCTATAAGTAAGCATTGGGATAAATCACAAGTGTAAAATCCGAAGCAGTTATGAATCCATGGGAAACACTTACCCTAGTTAATTGCATAATCTTGATAAACAATAATCAATTCTCAATCTTGTCTTATAATTGCTTTTATAAAACCCCCCTCTTTTGGATATAACATACTTAAAAGCTTAAATACTAGCGTTATTCTATATCCTGACCTTATTCCCTGTACATCGACACCAACCTGTGTTGGGTTCTTTATTGACAACGTCCTCTTCATACTTTATTAGGAGTGTGAGTCTGAGCATTATCAAAGAGTGGTACCATTGCCGGAGAATACGGCTTAAGATTAGAGTAATTGTTGTATTTAACTTATAGCTGTTATTTCCTCATTTACGTTTTCCTTTTATTATGTGATTCATCTAGGCTACAAAAGGGACGCCTCACCTCAAGAACCACCTGTGTGAATGCCTAGATGGAAGATAAGAGGTTGTTAGTGTCCATGGGAGAGATGATGAGTATTGATACACTAGCAATCATCCTGATGAATTATGAGGGAGATGGAGTACCGGGGTACACGGAGTTGGTAAATTCTCTAGAGGGAATGGGGTCGAATAACTTCAGGCCAAAGAAGTTAGACCTTGACTTAAAGAAACGTGAAACTCCTCTAGCAAAACCATCAACGGAGGTACCACTAGTTCTGGAACTTAAGGCAGTACCTCCCCATAAAATATTCATTCTTGGGAGAAAACAACACCTTTCCAATGATTATTGCAGCAGACCTGGCAGACTGGCAAGTGGAGGCTCTGGTTGCAGTATTAGAAAAGCTCAAAAAGGTAATTGGATGGACCATTGCAAACATCTTTGGGATCCCTCTGGGAATATGCACCCACAAAATCCAGGTTGAGCTGAATTGTGTATCAAGTATAGAGCATCAGCGATGACTAAACCCAATTATACAAGAGGTGAAGAAAGAGATTATCAAGTGGCTAGATGTTGGTGTAGTTTACCCTATTGCTGATAGCAAGTGGGTGAGTCCAGTACAGTATATGTCAACAGAAGGTGGGATAACAGTGGTACCAAATTAGAAAAATGAGTTGATACCTACAAGACCGATCACGGGGTGGCGTGTGTGTATGGACTACCGAAAACTCAATCATTGGACCCAGAAGGACCATTTTCCAATGTCATTCATGGATCAGATGATTGACAGATTGGCAGGTAGAGGCTGGTACTATTTTCTTGATAGCTATTCGGGGTACAATCATATCTCTATAGCCCCGGAAGACCAAGAGAATAACACCTTCACTTGCCCGTATGGAACATTTTATTTTAGGAGAATGCCTTTTGGGTTGTGTAATGCACCAACCACATTCTAGCGTTGTATGATGTGGATCTTCTTAGATATGGTAGAGTACATCATCGAGGTATTTATGGATGATTTGTCAGTTATGGATGAGTCATTTGATTCCTGCCTCAAGCATTTGACCAAAGTGTTGAACAGATGTGAAGAAACTAATCTAGTCTTAATTGGAAGAAATTTCACTTCATGGTCAAAGAAGGGATAGTGTTGGGCCACAAAATCATAGGAAAGGGGATAGAAGTGGATAAGGATAAAATTGAAGTAATAGAGGGATTGCCACCACCGATCTCTGTAATGGGGGTCATAAGCTTTTTAGGGAATGGATGATTCTATAGGAGGTTCATCAAGGATTTCTCAAAGATTATACAACCATCATGCAAACTGCTTGAGAAGGAGGTGAAGTTCGTATTTGATGAGTCATGTCTGAAGGCCTTTGATTTCCTGAAGGAGAAACTCACCACCGCTCCTAATATTATAGCTCCAGATTGGTCTCTCCAATTCTAGGTAATGTGTGATGCTAGTGGAGTGGCCCTTGGTGCTGTCCTGGGCCAACAGAGAGAAGATTTTTCACCCCATCTATTATACCAACAAAACACTTAATACAACTCAAAAGAACTACACAGTCACTGAACAGGAACTACTAGTTGTGGTCTTTGCATTTGAAAAGTTTCGGGTATACTTGCTTAGAACTAAGGTAATTGTCCATACAGACCATGTTGCACTGAGGTACTTGATGTTGCAAAAGGATGCTAAACCCAGGCTAATAATATGGGTTTTGTTACTCCAAGAATTTTAATTTGAGGTAAAAGACCAAAAGGGAATAGAAAATCAGGTGGACGATCACTTTTCCAGACTAGAAGCTGAGGCGAGAGCAAAGGATGAGATTGATATTGATGATGCCTTCCCAGATGAATAGGTATTGGCTGCATCTCAATAATTGATCATGTGGTTCACTAACTATGCAAATTATTTGGTGAGCGACATGATTCCAACAGATATAATGCCTCAGCAAAGGGACAAGTTCCTATTTGATGCTCGGAGATACTATTGGGATGAACCGTATCTATTCCGCATTTGTGCAGATAGGTTGAATCGGAGATGTGTGCCAGAGGTAGAGATGTTGAGAATTTTGGAGGCTTGCCACTCATCCCCAGTTGGGGGTCATCATAGTGGTATACGAACTGCGCATAAGATTTTGCAGTGTCGGCATTATTGGCCCTCTATCCACCAAGATGCTTACGTGTCTCGATCCGAACATAGGCCCGGATCTAGACAAGGAACCTAGAAACATAAATGGCTCCAAGTTGACCCACAGCATGAACATAAAACTGAAGATCAACATAAATAAAGCGGAAGGCTAATTTCTGAAATAGCGGAAGTCTGAATATCAAAACATTTAAACAACGGAAATAACATAGCACTGAATCTGAAACTGAATATAATACTATGTATGAAAAGCCTCTACATACTGACAAGCTGATAGGACAACACTCCCAACTAGCTCACTAGAAAATTGAAACTGAAATAGCAACAACACAACTAACTGCAGGTCCGCGGAGGATGAGGATTCACCAACAAGTGAACCGGATAAGCTCGGGAGACTGGCTAGCAGTGAGACTGAACCTGAACATTTGATCCTGTATCATGAAACTATACAGCATAGAGTATGCCGTCAGTACTTGGAATGTACTGGGTATGCAAGGTAAGTAAAACAGGCTAAGTAAAACAAAAAACATGCATAACATAAGCCATGTCAATTTAAGATTCTAAACCATTCTCAACAATGACACCATCATCCATCGAATCAACAAGATGAACTCCTAGTCGAGCAAGCCGGTGCACATCCTTCACCAAAACTTTTCTTCCATCTTCCACATAATAAACACTCTCAATGAATAGCCTGCTAATAGCATCTGCCACTACATTGGCCTTTCCCGGATGATAAAGGACACTCATGTCATAATCCTTAAGAAGCTCTAACCACCTTCTTTGTCGCAAGTTCAGGTCCTTCTGGTAAACACATACTGTAGGCTCTTGTGGTCCGTAAACACATCCACATGAACCCCATATAAATAGCTCCTCCAAATCTTTAATGTGAACACCACCGCCGCCAATTCCAGGTCATGCGTCGGGTAATTCTTCTCATAGGCCTTGAGCTGTCTAGAGGCATACGCAATGACTTTGCCATGTTGCATCAACACACAACCAAGTCCAACTCTAGAGGCATCATAATACACAACGAATCCATTTGTACCCTCGGGTAAGGTCAACATTGGGGCTGAAGTGAGTCGAGTCTTTAACTCTTGAAAACTCTTCTCACAAGCATTCGACCACTGAAATTTGACTTTTTTTGGGTCAACTTAGTCAAAGGTGCTACAATGGATGAAAATCCCTCAACAAACCTTTAGTAGTAGCCAGCTAAACACAAGAAACTCCTGATATCCGAAGGACTAACTGGTCTAAGCCAATTCTTCACAGCTTCTACCTTTTGGGAGTCCATTTTCACACCCTCACTTGACACCATATGGCCTAAAAATGCTAGTGAGTTTTTCCAGAATTCACACTTGTTGAATTTAGCAAACAGTTGGTGATCCTTTAGAGTTTGTAGCACAATCCTCAAATGAGCAGCATACTCCTCCTTGCTCCGAAAATATATGAGATTGTCGTCTATGAACACAGTCATGAACATGTCAAAATAGGGCTTGAACATCCTGTTCATCAAATCCATAAAAGTTGCAAGAGCATTCGTTAGTCGAAAAAACATAACTACAAACTTATAGTGACCATATCGAGTCCTGAAGGTTGTCTTTGGGATGTCACTCTCTCTAACTTTGAAATGGTGATAACCAGACCTGAGATTTATCTTTGATAAGCACCTAGCACCCTAAAGTTGGTCAAACAAATCATCAATTCTGCGGAGAGGATACATGTTCTTGATTGTGACCTTGTTCAACTACTGGTAGTCAATGCACATACGAAGTGAACCATCCTTCTTTTGAACAAAGAGAACTAGTGCACCCTATGGGGATTTGTTGGGTCTGATGAATCCCTTGTCTAAGAGATCCTTCAACTACTATTTCTACTCCTTTAGCTCAGGTGGAGTCATCCTATAAGGAGGAATAGATATAGGTTGCATATCGTAAAGAAGGTCAATACCAAAGTCAATCTCCCGCTCGGGAGGGACTTCGGGCAAATCATCTGGGAACACCTCCAGATACTCACACACTATAGGAACCGACTGGAGAGTCGGGGTCTCAGACGTAGCATCCTTAACCCGACTAGATGGTAGACACAACCCTTAGAAATCATCTTTCTGGCCTTAAGGTAGGAAATAAAGCGACCTACAGGCACAGTTGAACTACCCTTCAACTCTAGGATTGGCTCACCCAAAAATCCGTGTTCTACCACATGGGTTGTTACACCCCATAAGTTTCCAATCTTTAGATAGCCTATTCGAAGTTGGTTAAGAGTTTTAGAGTGCAATAATTGCCATAAAGGGGCTCAGGGAAAGGTCAAATGAGCACGGAGTCGGGACCGCGCGGGAGAAGGCCGAGCCAACTGCCTAAAGGGGCAGTGTGGCACGGACCATGCTCCTCCGTGATAGGCTCTGTAATACGGCCCTAGATTGGCTCGACAGGGTCCATTCCACAGACCCTTGTCGACCGCCTCAAGTATATATAAGTTCTCCCCTTTGATTCTATTTCATTTCCAATTTATACATTCGGTCAGCAAGGGGAAAATACGAAGAAAATCAATATTTTTCATCCGTTTACGCTATGAAATACCACCTGAATTCAAATTAACTTCAGGTATTAAAGTTTAAGGCTGCAGGGAGCATTGCTATAAAGTTATTTTAATAGAATTTTCCCGGCGAATCGTAACCTCGTCGAGCTAAAGTTCTTGGAATTGCTCCAAACTAGTGTCAATATGATCACAGGNCAACTCTCTGGCTAGCTCACGATCTCTAGGTAACCTCGTCGAGCTAAAGTTCTTGGAATTGCTCCAAACTAGTGTCAATATGATCACAGGCTTAAAGTAAGCATTTCTTCCTTCTGGACTTTTGAGAAATTATGAGTTTTCAACCGCGTTCTGTAAAGTTGAAATATAGTTAATATTTATATATAAATTTATCGTTTATATTGAATTTAGTACTGAAACTAGTCAATTTCCCCCAGTAATACGATTGCAGTTGGGAAGAACAGTTTAATACAAACTGAAACTCTCCAGTTAATTAGTAACAGCGAACGAGGTATGTTAAGGCAGTTTCCTTCTGCAAGTTAGTTTATTTAGCATGATAACTCAGTTTGAATCACAGTAAGAATACCATAAGCATGTCTATTATGATTAGTTGTTTTTATTAGCTGAAACCCGTATTCCAAGTTAGTTTGGGATGGATTATGCTTGTATAGGCTTCATGACCGACCCCAGGGTTATTAGCTATGTCGACACCCGCCAGGGGAGAGATGACGCCGCTCTACAGAGTGGTATGCCGTCCACCAAGGAAAAAGATAAGGTCCCAGGTCCCCATATGTTGTGGTTGTCTCTATACACCCCGTCGAGCCTGGTGACCGGGGTGCAGATATCAGGAGTCCACTAGACTCAGACACAGCTACAGTCAGGGGCCGAGCGAGCTCAGTTGTAGACCCAAGGGGTCGGTAGGACAACTATAGCTATTAGTTGACCCAATGCGACCTTGATAGGAGTATATAGAATGAATTGTACTCATCGGGGCTTACGGGGGCCCCAGGTGAGTTATTTTGTGCTAATTGTACCTTCCGGCTTATGGAGGCTAGGTAAGGTTTTTGCTTGCTTTAGTTATTAATAAATTAGATAGTAAGAAGTTCTATTACTCAGATATGATCTCTATCCCGTCATTTCAATTATTCTCAGTTTTATCTCTTTATTTCAGTCATTTACAGTTATCGCCTTACATATTCAGTACATATTGTACTGACGCCCTTTCTGGGGCGCTGCATTACTTACCTGCAGGTACGGATAGACGAGGAGCAGGTCCCTCGTAGCTTTCAGCCAGCATCATCAGAGCAATTAGCTCCTTTCTTCCGGAGCTTGTAGATAGAAGGTTTACTTCTTTTTGATTGTACAGTTTATGGGTAGGTCAGGGCCTTGTCCCGACCATCATATTACTCCTAGAGACTTGCAGATTGTTTCTATTCCCTGTGGTTAGTTGTTGTTGGCCGTGTGTGGCCTTACTTAGCTGGAAGATTAGCGGCCTTGTCGACCATAGTTTAGCTTAGCACTGGTTTTACTTTACAGTCATAACTAGACATCATGGTGGCCTTGTTGGCTTGCATAGGATTCCCTGTTATTGTTGTTTCTGGCTAGCTGGTTTTCTTTTACAGGTGGCTATAAGGCCTTTTCGGCTGTAGGTTATATTTACAGCCGAGATATAGCCCATTGTTTTCTTGAATTGAGAAATGAGCCTGCACCAGGAGTGCATAGGCCTAGTTAAGTCATTTCAGTTCCTAGTAGGGCACCAGGTGGCAGTCATGCCTCCCAAGGTGTGGTGTGACAAACTTGGTATCAAAGCAGGTCGTATCCCAGGGAGTCTGTAAGCCGTGCTAAGTAGAGTCTTATCTATGGATGTTTTGTGTACCACATTCTATAGGAAGGAGGCTACAAGGCATGATAGGATGGTTACTCTTTCTTCTTATCCAGTCATGCTATAGAGCTGTAAAGTATAGGGTTGAGTCCCTAAGCTTACCATATTCTTTTATCTACAAAGAAATGGCAAACCCGCAACATACCACGACTGATAGGAGGTTGGATGTTGCAGTAGGGGAAGGCACTAGCAAGGTGCCTCAGTCAGAGTCAGCCCGATCTAGGGCGATAGGGAGACTTCTTATCAATCTCCCTNCTTATCAATCTCCCTAGCACTCTCCACCATGCCAGGAGCTGCTCAGAGCGGAAAATGTGATGGCACCGCCTCCAGCAGTCTCTATACCGATACCATCAGATTAGGAGGTTAGGAGTGTTGTTATTATGCTAGCTTAGATGATGGATGCACAGCATCAGCCAGTGACGCCCGTGGTCGCAGAGTCTTTAGGAGGACCTGGTAGTTCGAGGGTCTAGGAGTTTCTCGCATTGAGTCCCCCGCAGTTCACAAACGGATCGGGTGGAGGACCCTCAGGATTTCTTGGATCAGATGCAGCGGATTTTCAGGGTGATGCATGCTACCCCTGCAGAGTTGATTGAGTTAGCAGTATTTCAGCTACGCGACCTCGCGGTACTATGGTACGAAAGTTGGGAGAGGTCCAGAGGGAGAGGTGATTCCCCTCCGACTTGGTGTAGCTTCTCAAAGGCTTTTCTGGATCACTACCTTCCATGGGAAATTCGACAGGCCCAAGTTTATCAGTTTCTACATCTAGAGCAGGGGTCAATGAGTGTCCGGGAGCACGCTATGAGGTTCGAATCCTTGGCCCAATATACACCAGCTTTTGTGGATACCATGCCGGCTAGGGTACACTGATTTATTATGGGGCTGAATCTAGAATATCTGGAGACTTTCATTACGGCCACTCTACAAAAGGACATGGATATTGCCCGCGTCTAGGCTTTTGCTTAGAATATTGAAGGGATCAGACAGCGACAACGGGAAATAAGAAGGGCAAATCAGGAGAAGCGTCACAGGGCTAGACCTAGAGATATGCAGGTGGAGTCCCAGGGTGGACCCAGTCCATGATTTTCAGACAGTCCACCCAGACCCCCAACCCCACAACAGCAGCAGGGGAGTGGATTTGGTCATCGGGGGCAGTTCGGACCTGGCCAGAGCTCACGACCAGCAGGTTCACAGTAGTAGAAAGGAGCAGAGCAGAGTAGATTCACCGTACCACTTTGCCCTGTGTGTAGTCGACGTCACTTCAGGGCATGCAGGTATGGCCCCACAGCATGTTGTACCTGTGGATAGGAGGGTCATCAGATGAGAGATTGTCTAACCAGGGGTTAGAGTGATCGGGATTGACAGGATAGATCTTCAGTAGGGTCACGTGCCCCAGCATCTCCAGCAGGGCGTAGGCCCTCAGCTCCAGCTAGTAGAGGCTGAGGTAGACCAGGGGTATCTAGTTCGGGTCCGGTCCAGATCGCACTTACGCTTTACCAGGACGACAGGAGTCAGAGTCATCGCCGGATGTGGTGACAGATATGTTGGACATTTTCTCTCATTATGTTTATGTACTGATAGATCCAGGATCCACTTTTTCTTATGTTACACTGTTAGTGGCTTGGAAGTTCGATATCACACAAGAATTACTTCGGTGACCTTTTTCATTGTTTACACCCGTCGGTGATTCCACCATAGCTAAGAGGGTCTACCGAGGGTGTACGCTAGAAGTTGTTGGTCATCAAACTTTAGCAGATTTGATAGAACTAGAAATGATTGATTTTGATGCAATTATGGGCGTGGATTGGCTGGCGTCACGCTATGCCAATGTTGAATGTTGGACCAAGATTGTCCCATTCCACTTTACAGGGGAGGTTGTACGAGAGTGGAAAGGTAGTGCAACCACGCCAAAAGGTAGGTTTATTTCCTATCTTCAGGCAAGAAAATTGATAGCGAAAGGATGTATTTATCATATTGTCAGGGTTCAGGATGGCCAAGCAGAATCTCCGACTCTTCAGACCGTTCCAGTAGTTAATGAATTCCCAGATGAACTTCCTGGTATTTGTTGTGTGCCCCGCAAGCGTACAGGTCGTGCAAGTAATATAGTGGCTCTTTTGAAGAACCGGAATGTCGAACCCACAGGGACTGGACCAATTCAGCTAACTATCAAGTTCAAGTGTGATATTA
>JACEIK010001935.1:174777-188522 GCA_018107945.1 Datura stramonium
TTTATATAAAATCACATGAAAATATATATAATTAATTAGATAAACAAGACTAAATTAAGTTATAAAGCATCACTCGGGCATGCTATTTTGCCCGAGATCATGCACTGCGATGCTTTAGGCGTCAGGTTAGGGTGTGTTTTGATGCAACATGGTAAAGTAATTCCTTACACTTCCAGGCAGCTGAGGAAGCATGAAAAAAACTACCCCACCAATGACCTTGAATTAGCCGCGGTGATTCATGCCTTGAAAATATGGAGGCACTATCTGTATGGCGTTCATAGTAGATATTTTCACTAACCATAAAGGTCTCAATTACATTTTCACACAAAAAGAGTTGAATCTGCGGCAGCGTCGCTGGATAGAGCTGTTGAAAGACTATGATGTGAATATTTTGTATCATCCATGGAGAGCAAATGTTGTAGCAGATGCCCTCAGTCGTAAATCCATAGGGAGTTTAGCACACCTGAAGCCAGAATAGCGGGAGCTGGTTCGAGAACTGCATCAATTAGCCAGTTTAGCCATCCATATAGTAGATTCAGGAGACAGTAGAGCAGTAATTCAGAATATAGCAGTATCATCATTAGTTGTGGAAGTGAAAGAATGGAAGTACAAAGACCCTAACCTGGTTCAACTCAGAGATAAGGTTCAGTGAGGGGAAGTAACAGATTTCTAGGTAACCGAAGATGGAGTTTTGAGATATAGGGACCGCCTCTGTGTTTCGGACGCCGTAGGACTTCGCCAGCAAATTATGGGCGAGGTGCATTATTCCCGTTACTCTCTTCATCTGGGTTCAACAAAGATGTAACATGATATAAAAGAAAATTATTGGTGCTCGGGAATGAAAGAATTTATAGCTCAATGTCCTAATTGCCAGGAGGTGAAAGACGAACATCAGAAACCCGGCGGATTGACACAGGAGATAGCAGTGCCTATGTGGAAGTGGGAGGAAATTAATATGGATTTTTTGACAGGATTACCTCATACCAAGCATAAATTTGATTCCATTTGGGTGATTGTTGACAAGTTGATGAAATCAGCTCATTTTCTGCCAGTAAGGGCTACTTTTTCAGCTGAAGATTATGCTGAACTGTATATCAAAGAGATAGTCCGATTGCATGGTGTTTCATTATCGATTATTTATGACAGAGGACCGCAGTTTACAGCTAAATTTTGGCATTCCTTTTAGAGGGGCTTGGGGATGCAGGTTAATCTGAGTACGGCCTTCCATCCTCAAACAGATGGGTAGGTGGAACGTACAATTCAAATGCTCGAGGATATGTTACGGGTGTGTGTGCTTGATTTTGGGGGCAGCTGGGAGGAACACTTGTCGCTTATTGAGTTTTCCTACAATAACAGTTATTATTCAGCAATTCAGATGACACCTTATAAGGCCTTATACGGGCGAAAATGTAGGTCCCCAGTTGGTTGGTTCGAGGTTCGAGAATCAGGGTTAATTGGGCCAGATATAATTCATCAGTCAGAAGAGAAAATAAAGTTTATCAGAGAACGTCTACTGACAACTCAGAGCTGCCAAAAATCTTACGCTGATGTACGGCGCATAAACCTGGAGTTCAGTGTAGGTGACTGGGTATTTCTGAAAGTCTCACCCATGAAAGGCGTGATGAGGTTTGGTAAAAAGGGTAAGCTTAGCCCAAGGTTTATTGGGCCGTATCGAATCCTCTGGAGAATAGGCCAGGTGGCGTATGAGTTAGGTCTACCTTCACAATTGGAATTCGTTCATCCGATCTTTCATGTGTTGATGTTATGAAAGTGCATAGGGGATCCGTCCCAAGTTGTGCCAGTTGAGAATGTCCAAGTCACCGAGGAATTAGCCTATGAAGAGGTTCCAGTAGCTATATTAGATCAACAGGTTTGCAGGTTGAGGACAAAAGATGTTGCCTATATTAAGGTACGGTGGAAAAACAAGAATGGAGAGGAAATTCTTGGGAGGCTGAGGACGACATGAAATTCAGATATCCTCATTTGATCCAGGCTTAATCCAGATTATGCCGTTAAGGTAAGTTATTGATCCCGTTGCTGTTTCATCATTTGTGCTATATATATTGCTCAGTTGACTCCAGCCTTATTGTGAAATAGTTGCTATAGTGTTATGTGAAATACCTGTATCGGACTTTTCTGTGTCTCAGGATTTCAGATAGTCCATATTATAGGGGAGACCCTGCCGAAATTTTTTTTCAGAATAAGTAGTTAGAGGAGTTAAGGTTCCTGTAAGCTAAAGTTAACATTCGAGGACGAAATGTTCCTAAAGGGGGAGGATGATACACCCGTAAGTTTCCAATGTTTAGACGGCCTATTCGTCCTTTGTTTAAGAGTTTTTGAGTGCAATATGTGTAAGAAAGGGGCTCGGGGAAAGGTAGAACGAGCACAAAGTTGGGACCGTGCGGGAGAAGGCCGGGCCAACTGCCCAAAGGGGCAGCGTGGCATGGACCATGCTCCTCCGCGATGGGCTCCGTGACATGGCCCTAGATTGGCGCGTCAAGGTCTGTGCCACGGACCCCTGTCCACCACCTCAAGTACATATAAGTTCTCCCCTTTGATTCTATTTCATTTCCAATTTTTACATTCGGGCAGCAAGGGGAAAATACAAATAAAATCAAAAATTTCGTCCGTTTATGCTACGAAACGCGGCCTAAATTCAAATTAACTTCGAATATTAAAGTTTAAGGCTGCAGGAAGCATTTCTACAGAGTTATTTTCATGAAATTCGCCCGGCGAATCGTAACCCCGCCGAGCTAAAGTTGTTGGAATTGCTCCAAACTAGTTTCAATACGATCACATGCTTAAAGTAAGCATTTCTTCATTTTGGACTTTCGAGAAATTACGATTTTTCAATCATGTTCCGCTAAGTTGACATATAGTTAATATTTATATATAAAGTTATCATTTATATTGAATTTAGTACTAAAACTAGACATTTTCCCCCAGTAATACGATTGCAGTTGGAAAGAACAGTTGAATACGAACTGAAACTCTCCAGTTAATCAGTAATCGGCGAACGAGGTATGTTAAGGCAGTTTCCCTTGGCAAGTTAGTTTCTTTAGCATGATAGCTCAGTTTGAATCCCAGTAAGAATACCAGAAGCATGTCTATTATTATTAGTTGTTGTTATTAGCTGAAACTCATATTCCAGGTTAGTTTGGGATGGATTATGCCTATATATCCTTCATGACCGACCCCAGAGTTATTAGTTGTGTCGACGCCCGCTAGGGGCGAGATGACATCGCTCTACGGAGCGGTATACCATCCGTCAGGGATGAAGATAAGGTGCCAGGCCCTTATATGTCGTGGTTAGCTCTATACACCCCCGTCGAGCCTGGTGACTGGGGTGCAGATATCAGGAGTCCACTGGACTCAGACACAGCTACAGTTAGGGGCCGAGCGGGCTCAATTGCAGACCCAGGGGGTCGGTAGGACAACTATAGCTATTAGTTGACCCAGTGCGACCTTGATAGGAGTATATAGAATGAATTGTACTCACCAGGGCTTATGGGGGCCCCAGGTGAGTTATTCTGTGCTGGTTGTACCTTCCGGCTTATGGGGGCCAGGTAAGGTTTTTGCTTGCTTTAGTTATTAATAAATTAGATAGTAAGAAGTTATATTACTCAAGTATGATCTCTATCCTGTCATTTCACTTATTCTCAGTTCTATCTCTTTATTTCAGTCATTTACAGTTATCGCCTTACATATTCAGTACATATTGTATTGACGCCCTTTCTGCGGCGCTGCATTACTTGCCTGCAGGTATGGATAGATGAGGAGCAGGTCCCTTGTAGCTTTCAACCAGCATCATCAGAGCAATTAGCTCCTTTCTTCCGGATCTTGTAGATAGAAGGTTTACTTCTTTTTGATTGTACAGTTTATGGGTAGGTTGGGGGTCTGTCCCGACCATCATATTACTCCTAGAGGCTTGCAGATTGTTTCTATTTCCCTATGGTTAGTTGTTGTTTGCCGTATGGGGCCTTTCTTAGCTGGCAGATTAGCGGCCTTGTCAGCCATAGTTTAGATTAGCACTGGTTTTACTTTACAGTCATAACTAGACATTATGGTGGCCTTGTCGGCCCGCATAGGATTCCCTTTTGTTGTTGTTTCTGGCTAACTAGTTTTCTTTTACAAGTGACTATAAGGCCTTGTCGGCCGGAGGTTGTATTTACAGTTGAGATATAGCCCGTTGTTTTCTTGAATTGAGAAGTGAGCCTACACTAGGAGTGCATAGGCTTATTTAAGTCAGTTTAGGTCCTAGTAGAGCACCAGGTGTCAGTCATGCCTCCCAAGGTGGGGCGTGACATGGGTTCTACAATTCACGGAGGCATAACATACATGTAACCAATCCATGCCAAAGATAACATCAAAATCCTTCATGTCTAACTCAACTAAATTTGCTGGGGTGACCTTCTAAAGGACTGTAACAGGGCAATTTTTGTATACCCATCGAGCTATGACTGAGTCACCAATGTGAGTAGAGACTAAAAAGGGTTCTGATAGGATTTTGGGACTGAATCCAAAACTACTAGCAACATAGGGCGTCACAAAAGATAAGGTAGCCCCTAGATCTAACAATGCATAAACATTAATATAGAATACTCATAACATACCAGTGACCACATATGGGGAGACCTCTTATTCCTGACGAGACGAGAGAGCATAAAACCTATTCACACACTGACCACCACCTGCACTAGTGGATGCACCCTGCTGAGTTGAGCGTGCTGGTGGAGCTGCTAAACTGGTGGCTGGGTCTCGACCTCTACCCTAGCCTTGTCTGGATGTTGGACAATCTCTAAGCGTATGACCAAGCTCCCTACACCCGAAACATGCACTTGTTCTCGCTAGCACTGACCGGTATGCCTTATACCACACCTGTAACATCCTGGAATGCTAGGCTCCACCGATTGGCTCCCCTGACCTCAAAAGCCTGATGCCCGTCCTCTTTGATCACGCCTAAACCTGGATGGCACACTTGCTGCTGACGGTGTTAGGGCTAATGATCTCTGGTGGGACTGTTGATGATGTCCACCACCCGATCTCTGTTGGGAGAACCCAAAACTATCTGTCCTGGACCTTTTGGCCTCTCTCCCTCTCCCTCATATGCACTGCATCCATCTGCTGGGCATATAAAACCAATCGGGAGAAGTCGATGTCCTGATGTAGCATAGCGGTACTGCAATCATAGTCCACTACCCTATTCACAAATCTGCTCACCCGAGCCCTCTAATCGGCCACCATCTCCAGCGCATACCTGAACAAATGGGTGAACTCTAGAGCATACTCTTGAACTGTCATATTATTCTATTTCAAATTCAAGAACTCTGTTGCCTTGATTTCCCTCATCTCTTGAGGAAAGAATCGATACAAGAATACGGTGAGAAACTCATCCTAACCAATGGGACCCCCTCTGACTCCCCGGCCATCCTTCCACTGTCTATACCAAATATGGGCAACCCCTTTCAACTGATAAGAGGCTAGGTCTACACACTCCTCCTCCATCACCCCAATAATCTGGGTGATCTTTTGAATCTCCTGGATGAACTCATGTGGGTTCTCGTCCACTCTTGACCGAAGAAACTCAGGGGGATTCAGCCTAAGGAAATCTCTAACCCTATCTGCTGCTACATTCCCATTCTGGGGAAGATGAGTTACTGCATGCTGGTTGACCTGAGTGGTCAACGCCTACGCCAACATCTGGATAGCTTCCCTAAACTCGACAAGGGCAACCTGCTCGAGCACGTGATCCTCCAAGGTTAGTAGGGCTTGATGGTGCCCCATCTCCATTGCTATTCTCATGGCCATTCCTATTTTCATTGTTGTTCCTTCTTCCGTTAACTCGGTGTGGAGGCATGATTCCTCAAACACATATAGCACGAGTTAGAAGGATAGAGAGATACTTTATTGCACGACATAGATCATAAAAGAAGGGAAATTTTCAAAAATGTTTCATAGCCTCTTTATCATAAGTGTGGCGCGCTTCACACCCACGAAACAAACTCTACTTAACACGGCTTTTTCAGACACCCTAGGACACACTGAACCTTTGCTCTGATACAAAGTTTGTCACGACCTGAACATAGACTCGAATCTAGAAATGGAACCTAGAACTATAAATTACTCCAAGTCGACCTATGGCATGAATATAAAATTGAACACCAACATAAATAAAGTGGAAGGCTAATTTCTGAAATAGCGGAAGTTTGAATATCAAAATACTTAAACAACGGAAATAACATAGCACTGAATCCGAAGTTGAATATAATACTACGTCTGAAAAGCCTCTACATACTAACGAGCTGATGGGACAACACCCCCAACTAGCTCACTAGAAAACTAAAACTGAAATATCAACAACACAACTAACTGCAGGTCCTCGGAGGATGAGGACTCACCAAAAGTGAACTGGATAAGCTCGGGAGACTGCTAGCGACGAGACTGAACCTGAACATCTGAGTCTGTATCATGAAATGATACAACATAGAGTATGCAGTCAGTACTTGAAATGTACTGAGTATGCAAGGTAAGTAAAACAAGCTAAGCAAGTAAAATTGAAAACATGCGTAACATAAGCCATGTCAATATAAGATTCTGAGAGTAAGAAATGCATGTTGATATCTAAAAACATGAATAAACATAACTAAATCTCATAGCTGAAATGAATGACCCAAAGCGGAAACTAATAATCATAAGTAAAACTGATAAACTGAACATTGGATCAAACCTGTTGAAAACATAATATCATAATTGATGAACATGCATAACTAAAATCATGACGAATAATGGGAGACTCGTCATATAACCGACATAATCATGATAGAGCTTACGTGATCCCAACTATTACACTCAAGTGGGTCGAGCCATCCAAAGCCTTGCCAGGGATAAGAGTGCTACCATGATATCAATATTAAGCTGAAGGCCTATCGGGACAGGGAAAGATTACAAAGGAGGTCCTAATAAATCTGAATAAACCTACGTTGGCGCGTAGTTCTGAGGCCCAAGGTTTACCTGAACCCCTAGCCTACTAGGTGCCTCCCAAAAACATGCATATGCTCTCCATCATTTTTCAACAAAGCTGATCATGATATTATATAATCTGAAATTTGAACATGGGGAGCCTTGTCTCAAAACATACCACAAGCTCAAAAGTGGGAGTCTAAACTCCAAAACCATGTGGTAATCTAGCATCATGAAATTGAACTAAATCATGAAAACATACTTAGATCATATGGGCTTGCCCAAACTTTAACATGCTTAAATAGACTTTCTAGTCAAAATCATGGATTCATACATGGAAAATTCATAAACATTCTTTCATGCTAACATCTCATCATATTTTAAAACATATATCATAATCTTAACTTTTCATGAAACTTGCATAATTGGGCATAATAATTTGAAGACTAGAAATCATGAATTCTAAATGAAAATAAATATAAAGCATGACCATTAATCTTAAATATCATTTAAAACATGAATGGAATTGACCGATAGATAAATCATAGAGAAATTCATGAAATTGGATTAAAACCCATACGATCATAAACTTGACTTTAAGACTTGAATTCATGAACTTGATGAGAAATTTGGGCATGAGAGTGAAAGAAAACTCCCATTAATTACCCTACATACCTAGATAATCTGATTCAACACTCCTTGAAAGTCCAAGCGAATTGGAGAAGAACTTGAAGAATTCTAGTCTTGATCTCTTTAGGAATTCTTTAGTATTTCATACATGGGGAGGGAATGGGTTAGAATAGGCTAAACCCTCTTAAAATTCTCCTAATTGAGCTTAAAACAACGTAGTTTAGTGCTTAGGAGCTTAGAAATTATGGAAATACCATTAATGAAATCGCAGGAAAAACTAAATTGTCAGCTGCTATGACTTGTACACGAGTCGTACAATTGACCTACGACTCGTGGTAGCCTTCTATATTGCCCAAGTCCCAAAATATCACTCCTTTAAAAAATTCCACGAATCCTACTATGACCCGTAACTTCACCCTATGAGTTGTACCTCCCATTAATACAATCAACACCTGCAAGGTCCCCAGTTCTTGTTACGATTCGTACCACGAGTCGTACCAACACACCACGACTCGTAGTGGGGACTCGTGGTTTTGAAGGCCAACTATTGAACCCTTACTACAGGCCATCCTACGAAGTGTACCATCCTCATATGACTCGTACCATTGATTGTATTTGATGAGTTAATAATTTACCAACTCGTTAGGATCTTGAGCATGAGATTTACCTTAGTTTTCAAGTCATTTAGATGAATTTTATGTTGTTTTTGCCTTTTTATGTGTAGGTATCTAAGCTGAATAGAAAGAGCAAGAAGTGGAGTGAAAAAGATGAAATTAGGTGAAAACCGACGTTCCACCGAAGGACACCGGTGAAACACCGGTCAAATGCAGATGATCATTGACTTGAGGATAATATGCAACAGGCGGCCGTGGATATTAACAAGCGATTCGCCGGTCAAAGCGCCTACCGGTGTCTATACTTTCTAGATCTTAGGAGTGAATGAAACGGCAGACGCGGATGAAGTCTGGAGTACCGCTGAAGGTGTCGCTGAATGGGCCAGTAGAATCTCTGGATGTGCAACATATGATGGATGGTGGTTCGAAAAATACAACTGGCGAACCATCGGCGCACCCGCAAGTGACAAAATGCCTGAATAGGGGCAATTACATCCAACACTAGAAAAAAAGGAGATTGGTTGCCCTAATTTTGTATATAGTCTAGAAGAAAGTACTCTGTACAGAAATTTTATATTTTTTAGCTTTTTGAACATTCATTTTTCCTTGAAAAGAGAAGAACTCCATTGGAACAGAGTGCGGAATATTGCTTTTCTTATTTTCTTCTTCTTCCATTAGCAAGGTACAACCATTATTACAGACATATTTTGAGTTTGATTTTTCTCGGTCTTACTAATGAAATCATTGAGTTTATTGATGAATATACTCTTTATTTTCTTAATCATGAGTAACTAAATCATCAACTAGAGGTGTGTGATGATGGGTGCTTAATTAGATTGGGTATTACTAGATTCATCTTAAATGTTGCTTAATTAGTGTAAATCTACTAAGTCCTCTCCAATCTATAATTGATGATCCATAGTTGCAAATGTGGGTTTACTTTTCTTACTTGATTTATCTTAGAAAAGAAGAATTCAAGTATTAGGAGAGAATTTGATGGTGAGAATGGATGTGACTGTGTGAAGTTGGGCTAGAAATAGCCAAAACCCATGTTCATCATCCTAATTAGTAGTTGAAGGCTAGAAATAGCTCAGCTATTAATCCAAACTCTATTGGGCTAATTTAATTGTGTCTTTAGGTTCGAAAGGACTCTAGGAAAAGGATCTATGAGGTTGAAAAACATAGGATGCCATCTTGCCCAAAGTTATTTACACGTATTCGGAATGATTTGATGAGCTAGCATATCCTTATTTGATTAGCACCTCATCTACACCACACCTCTAGTATTCTCTCATTATTGTCTATCAATTTTGGTTATTTTTCTATTTTGTCAAGCTAGTTTGAAATCCATAATAATGTTAACTCTATTTTTTCCCCAAAAATTTCCTATTTTCTTTTCCTTCATTGGTGTGAATTAATTCAAATTTCCTAAACAATGCTCGGGCACATCATTCACTAGTCTTTGTTGGATTTAACCCCGACATCCACCGAAAATATTTATTTTGATACAACGATTGCTTACATTTTCTCTAAACAAGGAGTGTATTTGAGCGTTATTGAAAAAGGCGCCGTTGTCGGGGACTAGCGCTTGATATCCTTTGTGTTGTTTGTTAATTTGAGTTAATCTTGCATCTTAGTTGTTGACATTGATTTTGCTGTTGGTTGTCAGGGTGAGTTCATATGAGACATCATTCGCAAGCAGGAAATAGTTTGGTTGAGGGTCACATAGAGCATGAGGAGGATAACTCGGTTATGCTTGAAGCTGCAGCAACCATTCTCCTACCAACCACAGTAGGGAATGCAGTGTTTCACATTACAAGTACAATGTTACATTTGTTACAGATGAAAGGGCTCTTCGGGGGAAAATCGAGTGAAAATGCCAATCGTCACTTGAGAAATTTCTTGGAAATTGGCCAACCTTTTAACATAACAAATATCAGTCAAGAGTCTATCAGGTTAAGGATCTTTCCATTCTCCCTAATGGGAGAGGCTATTATGTGGTTAGAGGAGCTCCCTCCGGGTTGTATCACCTCGTGGCAAGAATTGACTGAAGCATTCTTGGATCGTTTCTTCCCTCCCTCAAAGATGTTGCAGCTGAGGGATGACATTACAAACTTTAGGAAAGATCCAGGGGAGACTTTACATGAAGCATGGCTAAGGTTCAAGAAGAAGGTGTCCCTTTGCCCCAATTATGGTCTCCCCAATGCAGTGCTCCTTCAAAGTTTTTACCGAGCCCTAAACTCTATCAACAAATTCATTGCTAATGATTTAGTTGGAGGATCAATTATAGATCATACCTATGGGTTAGCTAAGGCCCTCTTGGATAGAATGACGAAGAAAAATCGGGCATGGAATACTATGAAGACTCATATATTGTCACATGATGGGAGTTCTAGTGCATTGGCAACTAAAATGCAAAAAAAAAAGATGAAGAGCGGGATGAAAATCTTGCTAAAATGATGACTCAATTGGAGTAATGACTAAACATGTGATGGGGGTCAGGCCTAAGGTTGTGAATGTTATAAGAATGTAAGGTCCAATACAGTTTGAAGGAGAATCATCGCCACAATGATACAAGGAGTGTCAATACATGGAAAATCATATGGGGATTTCTCGACCTGGGTATCAAAGGGCTAATCAAGGCCCTTGGCGCCCATGGGAAGAAAATCAAGGTTGGAGAAACCGTGACGTACAGGGATGGCCTAAGAGAAATGAGAGATGGGACAATAGAGAGCAAAATCATGAGGGTGATCGATACCATCGAAGTTTGAATCCATATGTTCCCCCTCCTAAATCTGAGAACACCGAAGCTCAATCAGGTGTGAGCGATGTCGGGAGCTCGAAAATCAAAGAGATGTTGGCAAGGGTTCTTAAGAAAGTGGAGTCAACCGACAGTGAGGTCAAGGAATTGAAAGGAGAGGTGTATAACCTTGCCTAAACCGTGCGTTCACACTCAGTTTCCATCAAGCATTTGGAAGCCCAAATGAACCACTTTTCCTCTCAAATGAATCCCCGAATGAAGGAAACACTTTCGAGTGATATAATTTCAAACCCAAAGAAAGATAGTCAATGCATGGCCATTTTCACATAGAGTGGAAAAATTCTTGGAGATGCAAATGTTAAGCCCAAGGAAGTTGTTGTTCCTAAGACAATTATGAAAAAGAATCTGAGGCAGTGCCAAAAGCATCAAATTATGGTGACAACACTGAGGCTGAAGATGAAGGAGAGGTTGAGGAAGTTCCCTCAAATACAGATGAAGAAGAACCAAGAGTTCCACCTCCTTATCCACAGTGGTTAGCCAATAAAAAGAAGGATGATCGGTTTAGTAAGTTTATCGACATGTTCAGCAAATTGTCCATAAATATACCATTGGTGGATGCCCACTTCAAATGCCCAGATATGCAAAGTTCATGAAAGAGTTGTTGAAGAAGAAGAAGGTTGTAGATGTAGGCACCGAAGAGACAACACATCACTATAGTGCTTGATGATAAGCAACCTTGCCCTGAAATGGGAAGATCCTAGTGCCTTCACAATCCCGTGCACTATTGGGTTGTGTATGTTCAAGAAAACCCTCTGTGATCTTGGGGAAAGCATAAATCTAATGCCTCTCATAATCTTCAATAAATTGGGGCTTGGGAACATCAAACCTACATCAATGAGATTGTTAATGGTTGATCGCTCTATTAAGAAATTGGTGGGGGTTTTATAGGATGCATTGATGAGGGTAGATAAGTTTATTCTACCATCTGCTTTTGTAGTCCTTGATTATGAGATGGATGTAGAAGTTCCTATCATTTTAGGGAGACCATTGCTTGCCCCTGGTAGACTTTGGTAAATGTGGAGCTAGATGAGCTCAAGTTTCGAGTTAGAGGTGAAGAGGTCACCTTCAAGGTGTGCCAATCCGCTGAACCTCCTGATAAATGTAAAGTGGTAGGAGTGATGCAGGAGGAAGATGAGTCAGAGGATGATCCTTCGAAGATTGAATGTTAAATGAGAAATACGCCATGCCACGACGTTAACAAAGGTGCTTATTTAGAGGCAACCCAAGTGTCTTCTTTTGAATGTTCTTGATGTCATTGTTGTTTTTAAATTTGTAGGATTAAGTAGGTGAGAAGTTGGGAGAAGAAGCACAAAACAAGGCAGGCACTACGTCAAGACCAGTGAACCGCCGTCTAGCTACGCGACCCGCCACCCGTTTGATCATGGGAGAAGAAACTTGGGAACAAAAAGGTAAGACCCGTGAAGTCATTGGTAAACTGCCGATAAGTATTCACTAATCGCCGCTTGAATGCTAGTGCATGTCAGAACACCTGAACAGTGGATGCAACAACAGCGAATCACCGGTGAAGCGCAGAACCCAAACTGCGAACCTCCGGTCAATCGTCGATACAAAAACAGTGAACTGGGAACAAAATCAAGCATGTGATGGTAAGGTGGCGAACAACCAGCTCCAACCGGCGATTGCCGGTTACTGCTGGTGAAGGTACGTGTCCTGTTTTAAAATTTTAACCAAATCATAGACCTACCCGATCCAGAATCTATCTGTAGCCTCCCTACTCTTCCAAAAGTTCCTTTTTATTCCCTTAGACTTCCCTTTTACCCATTTTAACACTTTCCCAAACCCTTTTTTATTGTCCCAACATCCCACCTTTTTATATTCCCACAACTCCCTCTCTTCCACTTCCCACACAATTAAAACCCCACTAACCATCCATCTCCCCCTCAACCAACCACATTTACACCTACTCAGCTATAAAATCCCCCCATCCCTTCTACCTAATTCTTACTACACTCACACTCTTCCTCTCTACTAGACTAGTTTCGAAATTTTGCCATTGTTAAGCATTACCCAGCTTCTACAACTAGTCTCTACAAGCATTCTCTTAAGAGTGGTAATGTACCCTTAACTTCCTTATTTTCTCAACAATGGTAATTTGGTTGCATATAGATATTGTTATGACATACATTCCCCTTCTTTTTACTGTCATTCTCCCCAACATTTTCATGATTGATACCATACTTATTGTTATGTGAAATTAGTGGAATGATAGAGACTTGATGTTGAAATGGGTGTGGAGGAAATGCTTATTCTTTCATAGTTAAGTGGGGTGAAGTATGAGTAACCCCAAGGGATTAAAAAGACTTACTTCGCCCTATGATAGATCGGGTGACGCCATTCTTAAGGGTAAATCATCGTTTTAGCCCTTCTCATGTGTAGAGGTACTGCTTTAATATGTTGTCTGTGAGTGTTTGAGAAATTGTGACATTGGAGTTCATGGTGATGAATTGGGGATGACGACTATTGGCTATTCATCGGTCGATTCAGGAAAAATGCCAATAGAACGCTAGTTCGGGCTAATATTGGCTTCAGGCCACTGCCTTGATCCCACGTTACATCGGCGATTTGCAGATCGGGACTGGTGATTCACCGTTTTGTCATCGGTTGAATATCTGCTGCCCCAGTTTTCTATTTCTCACTGGCAGTTTAGCGACGGTCCCCAGATACCCTCCTACGGTTCGCCGATGTTTCACCGGTGCTGC
>JACEIK010001935.1:199836-235991 GCA_018107945.1 Datura stramonium
AAGGCTAGGAGCACATTGACACTAATTTGGAGCAATTCCACTTACCTTAGCCCGGTAGCACGATGATTTGTCGGCCGAATTTTGTGAAACTAAATCCGTACGAATGCTCCCTGCTGCTAAATACCTCGGTATCTGAGGTTAATTTGGATTTGGACTATGTTTGACGGCGTAATCGAGCGATAATTATTAATACTTTGCGTGCCCTCTGTCTCTCTCTCGCGTTTTCTAGAAATTATTTGATATCTTAATGAAATGAACCGAAGTGGGGGCTTTATATACTTGGGCCTGGTCAAGGCCAACATGTCACGGAGCCAACGTGGAGGCTCCACCTCCGTGACATGCTGCCATCGCGGAGGGGCTCTGCCCCGGCTCCTTCCGCGATGGTTCGACAGGTTTCCAGTCCGGTCTTTTCCCGGGCCTTTTTCTAGCATGTATAGCTTTCAAATACGCTTAACCAACATGCGAATAGGCCATCTATGTGTCAGGAATTTTACGGGCTGTAACAGCTAGTCGATGTTGAGCCTTTTGAACTATTTATTTTTGGAAACCACATTACAAGCCAATGCCCCTTCTTGATTCCATCTTATTGGCACCCAGCCTCCCTGATTGCAAGTGGTGAGCAAATGAAAAGAAAATGTGGGCATAAAGGCCTAGGGAGAGGGAAGGAAATCTATGAGTAAGAGGAAAAGAGCCTAAGTTTGGGGGTTTTCAAGAAAGGGGATAAATTAGAAACATAATCTGAGGTAGCATCAAAGTGTGAGGAAAAGAATGAAATGATGAGCTAAGAAACTTTAAAGTACCAAAAGAGAAAAGAGAAGTGGAATGGTATTACCTCTTGATTAGACAAGGCATAATGTGATAGCCAAAGGAGCTACTAGGAAGATCTTTGAGCAATAAAAGAGAAAAATGGTTGTGAACAGAGGAATAAGGTAAAGCAATATAAAAAAGTCAAATGGGAAGGGTTGAAATGTTCACATAAAAGCATTAGGGAGGATCTAGTCACTAGAGCCAAATAATTATCTTACCCTTACCCCTGGCCTTCATCATGACCTGCAAGTCCTAATTGATTTTGAGTATATCTGCTCTACATTAGTGGCGAGTTACATGAAGGGCAAGCCTATGGGTCGAGTTGTGTGCATGAAGATTTCTTTTGGGAGAGTGAGTGTTAATATCTTTTTCTAAAATCCCCTGTGTGTGAGCTAATTTATGATAGAAAAAGGGATTCTCTCCTTGGTGAGTGGCATCATTCCTTTTGAGGACACACTTGCATTAAGGTAAAGGTATGATTGAGGCATGAGTAATGCGAGCTCTAAGGCAAGCTTTGAATGTGTAGTGATTACGAATTAAGATATTATGTGTATTTCTTTGGATAAGTCATGTCCTTGTTTTGCAAAATGAAAGCATTTGTGAATCATGCTCTTGAATTGTGGTGGCCTCTTGAAATGTTTCCATATATTTTTATTTGATTTCTTTGGGGAATTTGCTTCTCTTTTTCTTTTCGGTGAGTAGTGAGCACTTTTTGGGTTGTCATGGATTAAGTGTTCATTCGTGTCTAAACTCTTGTGGAGTGGTATGCTTCCTAACTGATGAGAATTGCATTACTTGAGGACAAGAAATGGTTCAAGTTTGGGGGTTTGATGCGTTGGTAATTTACCAACTCATTAGGCTCTTGAGCATGAGCTTTAGCTTAGTTTTCAAGTCATTAGATGAATTTTATGCCCTTTTTGTCTTTTTATGTGCAGGTATCTTAGTTGAAGAGAAAGAGCAAGAAGTGGAGTAAAAAGGATGAAATCAGGTGAAAACCCACATTCCTCCGGAGAACACCGGCAAAACGCCGTACAAGAAAATGATCACTGGCTTGAGGATAATATACAACCGGAGGCCACAGACATCAACCGGCGACTCTCCAGTCAAAGCGTCTGCCAGTGCCTGTACTTTCTGGACCAAGGAGTGAATGAAACGACATATCACAGATGAATGTCGGCGAACCACCGAAGGTGTCACTGAATGGGCTAGTAGAATCACTGGATGTTCCATAGATGATAGACGGCAGTTCTCGGAATGCAACTGACGAACCGCCGGTGCCCCCGCAAGTGACAAAATGCTTGAGCAGGGGCAATTACGTACAACACTATAAAAGAGGAGATTGGTTGCCCTATTTTTGTGTATAGTCCATAAGAAAGTAATCTGTACAGAACTTTTATACTTTTTAGATTTTTGAACATTTCTTTTGCGTTGGAAAGAGAAAAACTTCATTGGAAGAGAGTGTGGAATAATGCTTTTCTTATTTTCTTCTTCTTCCATTAGCCAGGTACAACTATTATTGCAGACATATTTTGAGTTTGATTTTTCATGCTCTTACTAATAAAATCATTGAGTTTATTGATGAATATACTCTTTAATTTCGTAATAATGAGTAGCTAAATCATCAACTAGAGGTGTGTGATGATGGGTTCTTAATTAGATTGGGTATTGCTAGATTCATCTTAATATTGCTTAATTAGTGTAAATCTGTTGAGTTCTATCCAATCTATAATTGATGATCCATAGTTGTAAATGTGGGTTTACTTTTCTTACTTGATTTAGCTTGAAAAAGAAGAATTTAAGTATTGAGAGAGAATTTGATGGTGGAAATGGATGTGATTGTGTGGAGTTGGGCTAGAAATAGACAAAACCCATGTTCATCATCCTAATTAGTAGTTGAAGGCTAGAAATAGCTCAGTTATTAACCCAAACTCTATTGGGATAATTGAATTGTGTCTTGAGGTTCGAAAGGACTCGAGGAAAAGACATCTATGAGGTTTAAAACATGAGATGTCATCTTGCCTAAAGTTATTTACATGTATTCCCAATGATTTGATGAGCTAGCATATCCTTATTTGATTAGCACACTATCTACACGATGCCTCTAGNTATGGATCACTTGATAATGAGATATACATGAAAATCCCATCCTTATTTGATTAGCACACTATCTACACGATGCCTCTAGTCTTCTCTCATTATTGTCTATTAATTTTGGTTATTTTGCTATTTTGGCAAGCTGGTTTGAAATCCATAATATTGTTAACTCTATTTTTCCCCCAAAAAATTTCCAGTTTTATTTTTCTTCATTGGTGAGAATTAATTCAAATTTCCTAAACAACGCCCACGCACATTATTCACTAGTCCCTGTGGGATTCAATCCCGACATCTGTCGGGAATATTTATTTTGATACAACAATCGCTTACATTTTCTCTAAACAAGGAGTGTATTTGAGTGTTATCAGTATTGAGGAAAAAATGAAGGTTTCTCCTGCTGAACACTTTTAAAATCCTGAACTTAGTCTTAGGAACTTTTAGGGTATTACATTATAATTTTTCCAAGTCATGTGATCTCTGTCAAAGGCAAGGTGGCATTACTCGTAAGCATTAGCTACCATTAACCCCGATCCTTAAAGTAGAGTTATTTGATATATGGTGCATTGAATTCATGGGCCCATTCGTGAGCTCGTATGGGATGAAATATATTTTAGTGGTTGTGGACTATGTCTCAAAATGGGTGGAAGCCATTGCACTCCCTAACAATGAAGAGAAAAGTTTCACGGTATTTCTGTTGAAACACATATTTGCCAAATTTGGTACTCCCAGAGCAATCATCAGTGATGGTGGGTCACATTTCATAATCGCCTTTAGAACTATGCGGAGAAATATTGTGTGAAACATAAGGTGGAAACACCCTACCATCCTCAATCAAGTGGGCAAGTGGAAATGTCCAACATAGAGATCAAGACTATTCTGGCTAAAACAGTGAACACCGGCCGGATAGACTGTTCTAGGAATCTTGATGATGCACTGTGGGCATATTGAACAGCTTATAAAACTCCCATTGGCTCATATCCATATCAGCTTGTCTATGGCAAGTCATGTCATCTGCCGGTAGCTAGAGCATAAGGCACTGCGGGCACTGAAAAAGTTGAATTTGGAATGGAATGAAGCAGCCAAGTTGAGATTAGATTAGATAAATGAGTTAGATGAGTTCCGGCTTCGAGCTTATGGAGTGAAGCTATTTATAAAATAAAGGGATAAAATCTATCATGACCGAAAAATAGCAAAAAGGGAGTTCAACGCTGATGATTTGGTCCTACTGTTTAATTCAAGACTCCGCCTGCATCCTGGTAAATTGAAATCTAGGTGGATGGAACTGTATAGAGTGGTGAACGTGTCCCCATATGGTATAGTGGAGCTTGAAAACAAATATGGTAGGAGTTTTAAGGTGAATGGGCAAAGGATAAAGTTGTATATGGGAGACACCAAAGAGATAAGAGGGATTGAGTCGGTGTAACTTGATGACGCCTGAATAATCAAGGAAGTTACGTTGTGTCGCGACGTTAAATCAGACACTGCATGGGAGGCAACCCATGGAAGGTGAAGTATGAGTAGCCACAGGTATGTCCCTTTTCCTTGTTCTTACAGTTGATACTTCGGGGACGAAACATGTTTTTTAAGAGGGGGTGTACTTTTATTTTGAGATTTTTGGTTCATCCGAGGGTTTTTCTTGTTGTGTTTCCTTTCCCTCGAGCATTTTATCTAGTAAAATCATCATATTTATAATGTTTTTGTTATTCATTTAATTAGAAGTAGCTTAGGATTACTTTACAGCCAATAAATGCACTAGTTTGGTGCTTTTGCAAAAATTAACCCTGTTTAAAATTTTTTATGTTAACTGTGTAGTTAATCAAAATTGCATGACTTTTGTGGATCTTTGTATGGCATTTATATGATTAGCATGTGTAGTTGTAGCTTAGCGTGCATTAACTGGATAGGCAGATTCAATGCAAACCGGTATCATGAATGAGTGAGGATTATACTTAGTTCAATACTTATACTTAGTTCAATACCGCCTTGAGGATCTAGAACTTGCCCGCTGGTCTTTGTATAAGTTTTCGGATAGTTGGTTAGGAAATGATCATAGGTCGTTTTTTATTTTAGCCATTTTGTTTAAATTATCCTACCAAATAATGATGAATCCCTTGATCCCGATTTTGAGCCTGACATTAATCATTTTTGTTTGATTAACCTTCAAATTCCTTTCATTGTTTTTTATGGAACTTTTTAGCCCTGTCCCTCTCCTGACATTGTGAACCTCAACTCAGGAAAAATTCCTAAGTTGAGGGAGGCTATAGTAGGGGTGCATAGACTGTGGGGAGGTGGAAAAGAAAGAAAAAGTTAAAGAAGGGCGAGGTGTGGTGTGAAAAGAAAAGAAAGAAAAAGAGCTTAAAAAGGAAAATAAAAGAAAATAAAAGAGAAAAAGAAATGGGAAAAATGAGAAACACACCACACCCATATATTGCATTTTAAACGCGAGAATGAGGAAAAGATGAAAAAGTGAAAATGGGATAAATAGTGAATAGTGAAGCCACAAGTATGTAATGCCAAGGACGGTCTAGTGACTAAATTACATATTTACCATACCCAGACCGAAGCCTACATTACAAGCCAAACAAAGACCTATAGTGATCTTAGCGTAACTCCGTCCGGAGAGCCAAAGTAGAGAAAATAAGGTGCTTCACAGATTCTGGATGGGGCAAGATTGAACTTCTCATGAGAGTTAGAGACTCATTTGTTTAGTCCCAAGTTTCATAATTCTATGTATCTGAGAGTGTGGGGGACTTCATTTATTATGAGGATACTTGGTTTGTGTTGTATTTTACCAATTAATCAGGTGAATAGAATTGGTGATAGCTCACCTCTCGCTAAAGTTGGATGCCATATCTTGGATACTTGTATGTCATTGACGTGGTTATATGTGTGCATAGTTGACTTAGTATGAAACCAACAAGGGTCATTAGATGATTGTGGTTCATAGTGCAAATTTTTTTGTGTTGGCTGTAGGTATTCTAAGTTTACTTTCTAGTTAAGCGTCATTTTTAGTTTTTGTTTTCTTTGCCCCGCGACATGCAATTGCCTTTTATGGGTGTTGGATGCAGCAGCCAGTTTGATAAAGACTTTGGATGCTTAAAATTGGGAAATAAGAATGCACTAAGTACGGACCTCGTCAGTGAGCCATACCATCTTGGTACGGTGCTGAGAGTCGTGAAAATTCCGTGCCAAGAGTGATGAGGCAAAGGCACTTTCATGACCATGGTACGACCGTACCATCCTCGTGCGAAGTTGTAACATGGTAGTCGTAGGAAACTTCTGAAGATGTTGAATAGGTTGAGTCTCCTGGGACGGGTAGCGCAACTACAAAGCGAAGATTTATCTAAGACCACACCGAGGAGCCATGGAGAAGTTCAAAGAAGGAAGACTAGCAAGTCTCAAGGTACGAGAAGGAGCCACGGATCATAAAACCGAGGTATTTAGTCCTACCAAGCCATCCATGATAAAGTTCAGAAGATTTCCAGAATTCTCAGTATCAAACCGCGAATGATTGTATGACTCGTAGGTTTATGGAAAGTGTCATACCAGTTCACAACACTTAGCTAGATTCAGCAGAGGCCAACCAATGTACAGCAAACAGGTACGACCCGTACAATCATGTTATGTGTAGGTGAAATCATGACGCTTTTAGTAGTTTCCTATTTACTTAGGAGAAGATTCCAAATATTTGTATAAATACTTTTAGGTTATTTCCAGTAGAGAGAGCAGCAGATTGAGTTTTCTTACACGAAACAACTGAGAGAAATTTGGTTGTTAACTTTTAATTCAATTCTTGGAGATTTTCATTTAGATTTCTTTCCTTGTTCTTGAATTATTCATCATCGCTTCTGCAATAATTCAAGTAGGTTTTCTTCAATCATCATTGTAAATATTAACTTATGCGTTTGTCTATGAATGATTATAATTTTCTGGCTAACTATAGGCTAAAACCTCCACAACTAGGATTGTGGGAACGCAGAACATAAATTTAGTTTTCGTACAAAAGACGTAAAATCAATTCTAAACACTTATATTGTATTTTCTTCATATTTAATATTTTTTAACAGAGCACAACGTTAGGACTTGCCCGAGTTCTTTACTTACTTGAACCTAGAGAAATAGAGATTAGGAAAACAGAATTACAACAAAGCCTTGATCTTTATGTGGATCATCAGAGCAACTCAGCCGCTTGATGCAGATAGTTAATTTGGGACAAATTGATAACAGTTGAAGTAAAATCTCTCATGAGATCTTACCTAATAATTTGAGTATAGTCATCCAATAGGGACGAACTAGTCATTTGGATGAACCCTAGTTATCAAGTTCTACAAGTAATCATTAAGAGAGATCAATGTAAAGACCGGCAAGGTGAATCCATAGAGAACACTTACCCTAGTTAATTGCATAATATTGATAAATACTAGTGTTATTCTATATCCTGACCTTATTCCTGTTGACCGATCTCAACTTCTTTGTTGGGTTTTATCGACAAGATCCGTTTCATACTTTATTAGCAAAGCAGAGTTTGAGTGCTATCACTGTCACCACCCGACTGGCGATAGTTTCTAACTCTCCTAATGTACACAATCAATGTGTCGTACCTTGTGATGATGGGTCGTTGGACCCATCCATTGCTACTGCTTCCAATTCCGCTGCTCCTTCCTACGAGTAAAAATTACGACTCATTGTTCCCTACAACAAGTCATACCACGACTCATACTATCCAACCCCGACACCTTAAAAACAAACGACAACTCCACCACGACCCATTACATCAATCAAGGGTCATACCTTAACTCTGTTGGTCCTGGACCTATCAACCAAAAATTTACCACGACTCAGAGCTAAGACCTGCCATCGCTTTCGCATGAGTCATTCTAATACATTTTTTAAACTTTTCCGTTGATCATATTTCCAAATCCCAACCAAGTATTAGAAACTTTTGGGTGTTACGTTTAGTAAAGTGGTCATCTTGAATGCATAAGTGAGGAATCCATGAGCGACACACATATCTCTTTAATTTGACTCAAAATAATTTGTGGATTAATAATGAAAAAATGCCATTCAAGATGATCAAGCAAGTGATTGTGTAGTTGTAAAGCCGACTAGACTGTTATTGTCATGAGATGAGCTAGTCTGTCTTGTGTATACATATTGTAACATCTAGAACTTACCTTAGTGTGCTACATAGGGATAGCTAGTAGTTAGGGAATTAGGATATGAATAAGGTATTTCTTTGAATACTCATTTTTTCCTAAGGTGTTGTTTTACCTTCCTGTACATTCTACCTAGTTAACCCCATTTGAGCCATAAGCTCATCCTTTCTTAGCCACAAGAGTAGCTTAATTTCTTTTTTTGAGACCTAAAACTTATTGATCCCTTGCTATAATCTCAGAATTTTTTTTGATGATTATTTGATTGGTTATATGTAATATTATGGGATTATGGGTTGTATGTTGTCCGTAGCGAGGAGGGAAACATGTGCAAAGGGAAAGCGAAGAGTATGTGAAGTTTGTAAATAAGGTTAAATCCTTATATGGACATATCTCCAAATATACAATGATCTGTAGGTCCTATATCCTATCAAATGAAAGATATTTGAGTCTAGTTTACAAGTGAAAACGGCCACAATCAGAGTTCTGAGTAAAAAGTTATGCTCGCTGAAGACGCGATCAAGCCGCTGAAAAGCGCCCAGACGCGCGGGCGCGCCGAGACAGGCAGGCAGCAGGCGCGCGCGCACGAGGGCATGTCGCACGGAGGCCGCACGCGGGCGCGCCCCAAACCCTTGCGCCGCTTTCTATATGAAGTAAAATTGAGTGAAAGCTCATTTTTACTCCGTTTTTAGTTGATTTTTTTAGAATTCGTAGAATTCAAAGCCCATCACGTGGTGAAAAGATATCCCACGTAATAAACTTTACTTGTCTCTTTGGGCTTTAAAAAGAGAATTCGGAAGGAAGTCATGACTTGTTGTGGGTCTTGTGGTTGATTGTGGTCTTTCTGCATTTTTAGATGATTCTAGGGCAGAGGAAACAAGAGGAGCTACCCTACTTTAGCCGATAACATCTCTAAGAAAGGGTAAGTAATTCCCTTTTTGATTTCTCTAAGTTTATGAGGTTATAACTTGAGAATTTGTAGTATTGTGTTGTTGTTTATTTGTGCGTTTTTGTGGCATGTTGCCGCCCAATTTTTTAATCCTGCCAAGTGAAGTTTCTCATGGCTTGAAATTGACTTGGAAGGAGCCTAAGGAGTAAGCTTGAAAGGAAGATTTTCAGAAATTAGAGTCGACGTCCCAAGGTATGTAAAGGCGTCCCTATTCTTATTTTCCAAGCACGAAATCTTTTTGTTGATCGGGCCTATGTTCCGATGTTTTGTGTCTTATCGAGGCATACATGATTCTTCCCAAAGTACTAGAAATACTTCATATAAGGCTTGAAGAGTTAAATATGTTTGCAGTGAACAAATGTGAAGTGGAAGGCGTATTGTTTACGATTATTGTTGTAGTTGTAATCGAGTCTCAAGTCCCTCATTGCACCGCGGAGCTGGTCCTTTATATTATTTCATGCATACATATCAAATGTTCAAAATTGAAGCGTTATGTGAAATTTTAAAAGGCAAGAAGACGACATGCAACGAACTTAATGCTAGAAAACAATTTTTAAGCTAAATAAGGGTAAATGAGAACAACGAAATGAAAATTCCTTACAGTAGTTATCCACCCTCTTATGAACATAAATTAAAAGCAGTATATAAGGCCAATGGAGATTCCTTTGTTTCTCTCCCTTGTCTAATCGACTAGTTAACGACTTTTCTGAACAACCATGTACGTTGAACTTGGAAAGATAGAACTCGAATGTGTAAATTATTGATATTTCTAGGAAACCATCTTTTTGGGCGTGTAATAGCTTATTAATGTTATAAGGTTATAAGAAAATAAGTATATATTTACGCTTATTCCTATGTTCAAGTTACATGCTAGGGCAACAAGAATTGTCTTTAGAGTGCCGCCGTAAATTTACTGTAACTCTTGCGCTATTTGAACCTCCTGAGAGTTGAAAAGGCATTAAGTTAAATAATTGATATAAATACTTTATGTGGTAATGATACAATGAGTATTAGGTGACGACCTTGTATAAATCAATAGAGTTGAACTCTGTGTAGTAACTTGCTAAAGAGAAGCCTCACTATACCCCTAAACGTTTGCGTTAAGTTATCGATTATAAGTGCTTGTCTGTTTCCATGACCAGTGCTATGATCTCGAGGAGCTTCTAATCCATTTGTAATGATGTGCTTTCTTGAGCTCCTGCTAATTACAAAGTTGTGAAAGCCAACCAGCCGCATCCTGGACATTATGGTTATAAGTCTTTATTTGCCAATAAGGCAGCACTGAGAGTTTCTTATGAATTCTCAAGTTTAACAAATCCAAATCTCATTTTCTATAATGTCTTCCAGTCCCTAAGTTGTGTTGAAGTGTATTATGCTAAGAAATTTTCAAGAGATCATATTCCGAAAATCATGCTAATGTCTCGATCAAGTATTTGAAGTTGCATACCAACCTATGAACTTAAGTCTTTACATGTATTTCAAGTAAGAAGTCTTAATGTACATTATTTTCATATTATAACATACAGTTGAATTTTTTTGTACATTATATTCAAGTGACGATCTATATAAATTTGGCTCTTGTTAAGTTATCATTTGAATTCCCTAAATTCGGAAGGAGTGATTCTCCCATGTACCAATGTTCCTAATATCTAAGTAAGCAGGTTACTGTGTCCATAGAAATGACTAGTTAACTGAACTTCCAATCCCAGGAAGTCACCCGGAGGTCACTCGCCTAGCTAAATACGAGTTTATACGTTAGACGTAAGCCCATACATTGTAGACTGTAATCCACCTCTTAGCTCTACATATATGTTAAGCGTTATGACAATAACTCCAAGCTTCAAGCCATAAGTCCCATGTTTTCCTGCAAATAAGGCAAATGAATTGAGAACTGCATGTGCTCATCGATGTGATAAGTTTGACAATGAAATTCCGTGTATAGTTGTCGATACATGTAAAGGAACCACCCCCTGTGGGCGATATATATGTAGTTCCCAGATGTCAAAGGGATTGTATAGAAAGGGGAATCTATGTGCTTCTACTCAAGCGATACGTTAAATTGGTAAGACTATCTATGGACATTGCTTGTAAGTCCTTCTGCTAAAAATTCTTATGTTGGCTAAACCTCCCGAAGATCCGCCGAGTCACCGAGTTGACATGTTTGTATAATTTGATAGCTTTACGTGATATATGTGCACATTTTCTAATTTTACATGATATATGTGTGCTCACTTGTATTTATCTGTTACTTAAAGAGACCGACATGACCACAGATTACATTTGTCATTTCAATGCTACATGTGTTAAATTGACTCAAGATAAGCTTTATCTACCCATTAATGATTATGATTGAGAATATTTTTATTTTTACCTTGCATGGCACAATCGGCCGGAGATGTAAGCTTTATTTTATCCCGGTATTGCACCGGTTGGAGATTTTTTAATTTTACTCTCGGTATTGCACCGGCTGGAGATGTTTTTATTTTACCCCGTATTGCACACCTACTGAGATATTTTTATTTTACCCCTAACATTGCACACCCGCTCGAGATATTTTTATTTTACCCCGATGGCACATCGGCTGGAGATATTTTTATTTTACCCTCGTGTGGTACACCGGCTGAGATATTTTTATTTTACCTTAGTGTGGTACACCTGCTGGGCGAATTTTATATATGGATTTACTGGTTGGTCGCTAAGCATTATAGTTATAGTTTCTTCTTGTGCATTTCTTAATTGCATTTTCATCTCATTATAGAGTTATTATCAGGTTTCAGTTTCAGATTCCAGATTGTTACCACTCCTTATTCCCCGGCTCCGCTTATCTTGAGTTTAGTTATGCTATAGTGTTGACATCAATTACAAGCTGCAGTTCCAGTTATATTTATCTTTTATATGTTTATGTGCTAAGTTAGTTATTACAGGATTGTTATCTCATGGTTACAGTTTCAGTCTTACATACCAGTACATTTCCTCTATCTGTACTGACGTCCCTTGCTTGGGGACCTCAAGGTCGTGTCGCAGTGTGTGAGGTCGTGATGGCCATTTGAGTAGCGTCAGAGATCAACAGATGGTTGGTATGCTCCCTTTCTTCCTGGATAGGCTTAGTTATTTGTGCTTGAGTTTTGAGATGCGGTTATGGGTAGGTCGGAGCCCTCGCTCCACCATCACTCGCCTTATTCTTTAGAGGCTTTGTGGACTTAGTGTGTACGGTGTTATTCGCTTGTGGCCTGGGTTTACTTATTTGCTGTTTGGTTTAGCACACTAATTTCCTTGGTTGCATTTCGGGATTGTTTACCCCATATTGTTGAGACCTTATGGGTTCAGTTTATTCTTCAGTTTGATTATGACAGTGGTCCGATGGCCTAAGTGTAATTGTTACAGATGTCATATAGCCTGGCTTTCGATCAATCATGAATCGAGTGCCGCTTTGCCCTACCCCAGTTTTGGGGCGGACAGATCCAAAAGCGATTCTTAGGCACTTTTGAGACTTGAAATGTCCACTGATGTTGGGAATATTTCATGCCCATTTGCCATATTTTCACCCATCCTTTACTTTGTTTTGAGTTCATAATCCTTATGAAATGCATAATCACGCGTTTGTGTGTTATTATGCTAACAAATGTTTTGAGGTGTTTAAGCAGGAAAGAAAAGGAAAAGGACCCAAAATGAACCAAGGTTGAAGAATTGAGAAGCTGAGAAGAAGGTTCAGGGGCTGCGGTGGGCGCCCCGCTCTAGATCTTTAGCTCCTCGACAAAATTTCATCAATTTCGTGCTATGGGGCGGTTCCCCGCGCTAGCTCCTTGACTTTAGAAGATGATCATCTCAACACCTTAGAGAGATGGTGAGCGGAGCCCGCAGCTTCCATAGAAAAATCACCAAACTTCTAGTGAAATGGAGAAGACTCAGCCAAAAGATCCATAAGTACAAGAATTTGACTAACACTTTGGTGAGATAGTGAGAGTGGGGCGTGCTGCATACTAAAGCGAAAAATCGCTATGTCACGTCCCACCTTGGGAGGCATGACTCGACACCTCGTGCCATACTGAAATCTAGACTGACCGGGTTAGCACGCACCTCTGGTGCCTATCACTTAACTTAAATTCAAGAAACAAACTCGGCCGTAAACACAAATGTATCGATAAGACCACGCAATACCCGTAAAGGAAAAAAGATAACCCAAACAACATACATCAATAGAGATCCTATACGGGCCATCAAGGCCACCATGTTGTCTAGATATAACAGAAATGAGAACAAATTACTGTATTAGGCCCCACACGACCAACATACGACATATAACTAATCTAGGACCCACACGGCCAACAAGTCAACTAACTCGACACCGTAGCCCAAGCCTCTAAGAATGCAAATAGTGGTTGATAGGGCCCTGGCATACCCCAAATGCTATACAAACGAAAGACTATAATCTTTACAACCTAGGCAACCCCGAATGAAAAGAGTCAAGCAACCGCCGACTCGGACAACTCAAGCACGAAGACTCAACTATGTTTGTCTAAACCTGGGCAGTGTAATGCAAAGGCCCCATAGTTGGTGTCAATACAATATGTAACAAATATGTAAGGCAGTAAATAAGCTAAATGAAAGTTGGTAAAGACTGAAAGTAAGTAGAAGGAAGGGGCAGAAAGATTAACCTTGAAGTTTGCTTATTCATAACCCGTATCTAGTAAAACACTACACATATATGAGCTAAGATTGTATAATCATATATTCGTAAGCTTGCGCTAGCGTACAAGAATGCAAACAAGAACCTAACCTGACCCCATAAGCTCAGAAGGTACAATTAATATAGAAATAACCCGCCTCGGGCCCTCATAAGCCCTTGCGAGCACACTTCAATCTATATACCCCTAACTAGGTTCCTATGACTCTATTAGTGCTATAGCCAACCTACCAGCTTCCCGGGTCTATAACCGAGCCCACTCGGCTCCCGATCGAGAATTGTGTCCGAGCTTGGTAGACTCCTGAAAACTGCACCTGGGCACTGTGCTCGACGGAGGTGTGATGCCGATACGGCATAGAATCAGGTCCAGCCATGGAATGGATCGTATAAGGGGCCCCTTTGGGATGGCATATCGCTCCTCGCAAACGCTCATCCCCCTGGAGGGAAACGACACGCCTAGTAACCCCGGTTAGTCATGAAAGGCTCCTAAATGAGGGAAACCCCTCCCCGAGATAATCGAGGTCTCAATCCGCCACTCAAAAAACATATCTAGCCTTCGCCTAACGCACCGCCGCCGCCTCCTAACACTCAATAGCCGCAGCGGTGCACACCCCGTGCACTCCGTATCTCGATCGAGGATCCCGATAGTGACAGTAATCTCTAACGATCTAGACCGGATAGGTGAGATCTGGAGTGGCCTAACAATACTCGACCCCGCTGCGCCTATAACTCATAAGCAACCTTAAGGTCACAGACGACCAATTACCTTGTTCATTCGTTTAAGACGATTGTAGGGCTGGTTAATGACCTAACATGTTTGAGCGATTGGCCCCTAATCCTCCACACGTAGCCATCGACATCCTGGCCTCGAGGGTAATATGGTAACATGGTTCTAGTCCTTTAGACCTTAACTTTGGTCCGCTCAAATCTTATATAACCTTTTTGGGTGATTCCTAACCTATAGATATGTTTACAGACTCTTAGACACTCACGACAATTTGTACCTGAATATCTTATAGGAACAGGCTGGAGCGCTGCCTCCAACTGCTAATAAGATCCCCTTCCTTAGGGTGCCCGTGGTCTATTTAACCCGAACGACTGGGCTGACTTCGGCAACCTCCGTATGACGAATACTAAGTCAACTGAACTGACAATCATTGATAATAGCTAACTAGATGGCAGGCTGTCACCTAGTTGACCCTTAGTGCCGCTGACTCAAAGTATGGCCCTCCTATCTAAAATTCTTGGCCCCGGGGCGAGGGTACGCCAATGGCCTCTAGGCGTGCTTTTCCTAACAATACAGCGCCAAACTCGGTAGTCATATCGCCTAGATACGCCTATGCTGTTCAACTTACAAACTCAGGCCCAATAACTATCCACAAGCTTATAAGGTCTAGGCCTGACAATAGAACATACAATTCTACTAATACAATGAACTGGAGAATGTAAGAGCTTCAAGACCCTTCTAGCGTGTACCACACTTAACATGTTCTTTCCCCACAAGGGATACTGCGGTATATTCTATATACACACTTTCTAGCAGCTAACCACAACATATGTAACTTGTAATCTACCGATAGCACTAATCACAAAGATATCTCGATCCTTATATACTAGAACAACTAATTACAACATGTAGGGATCAAGTATTCACATTTAAAACATGAGCTATATTTTATTAAATTTGAACAACTTGCCAAAGGAATAAGCCTTACATACCTTAGCTTGCCGATTCCTCGGGACATCACAAGTTTCAATTTGTATTCAATGTACTCTTTTCCAAATATAACTCGTAATACTAAGAGAAAGAGACTAATTTCAATACTAAATTTATTTTTAAATGATAACTTTTAATACTTATAGCAACTATAATTCAACTATGTAAAATATAGCCGAAAACCTATAATTTCCTGAGAGTTGAGAAGGAAGAAATGTTTACCTAAATCCTATGGCCGTATAGGAAGCTAATTGACCACCCCGACAACTTTTGCTGTTAACTCCAAAATTGTCAAGAGTATTTTGAGAAAATAACTTTATAGTGATGCTCCTCGCTGGGTTAGAATTCAATACTCCGAAGTTAATTTGAGATTGACAGCATTTGATAGCTTAGGGCCTGGATGAAAAATGATTGATTTCTTCTTTCTACTTTGGCCAAAACAAATGTTGGAAATTGATTTCCAATTGAAAGGAGGGCTTTATATATATGTTAGGCGGTGGTGGGGCGCGCCATCACGCCAGTCTACCCCCCGCATTGCGCCCAACGCACCAGGGGCCGGCGCACCGCATCGACTTCTCTCAGGGGTGCAGGGTGCCGGGCGCGCTGCGCCGCCCGTGCGCCCTCGGCCCTCGCCGACCCGACCAAGGCTTTTCCCCAGCGCCGCTTCCTTTACTCTCATCACAAATCCACGTCTACACTCCCAACCGTTAACATTTTATGAGGTGTAACACTAAGCCTTGGCTGCAGATGGTGAGGGTGCCGACTGTGTTCATCCTAGAGCCGAAATTACCGAAACTTGACTAAGTATATGAGAGATGGTAGCAGCGTGCCAGCCTTATTCCGGACCAAAATTGCTGATTTTAAAGCCAAGTATTGGAGGGTAGAAGCATTTATTTCAAGGCTCAACTATAAATATATCCTATGTGATGTGTGTTAAGAATCTTTAGTCAATTTTTGACAAATCATTCTGGACTATTTAATAGAGTTTAACATTCCGTATTCATTTTTGGATGCTTGTGTCGCTTGGAAGGAAGACTAAATCTACACTGGCCTCGTCTGACCTGACTTTCAAGCAAGCTTTCCATGCGTCAAGCTTCCTTACTCATCACAAATCCACGCCTACACTCCCCAACCGCTAACATTTTATGAGGTGTAACACTGTCTTTGGCGAGATGGTGAGGGTGTCGCACCAGGTTCATCCTAGAGCTGAAATTACTGGAAACTTGACTTAAGTATATGGTGAGATGGTGGGGCAATGTGTCACCTTATTCTAGAATTTTCAAAAATTTCTCTGGGATTTAAAGCCAAGTATTGGAGGGTAGAAGCATTATTTCAAGGCTCAACTATAAATATATCCTATAGGATGTGTGTTAAGAATCTTTAGTCAATTTTTGACAAATCATTCGACTAGTTTAATAGAGTTTAACATTCGTAATTCATTTTTGACGCTTCAGAAGCCGTTTGGAAGGAAGCGCGACTAAATCTACACTAGGTTTCTTCTCTCTTTTTTACTCTTCACTTTTATGATGATGAATAAGTATTTATTTTTCCACTTGTCTATGAGTGGCTAAACTCATATTCTAGGGTTTTGGCTATGGTGGATGGTTATTGTTGATAGATCATTTAATCTAGATGCTATTCTTAGTGGTTGTTTACATTTACTTGTGTTAATTTCTTAGTTATGAGATTGATCACCTTATTAGTAAGTCTCATACCTTTCGATTAAACTTGGGAAAGCGAAATCGAAAGGGCTAAAGGTAAATACAAATGGGAATTCAAAGACCAACCCATTGGTGAGAGGATAGAAGTTGTTGTCAAGGGATAGGGATATATCCTTCAATCCCGTTTAGTAGAAATATAAGTAGGCATAACCGTTGTTTCAGCTTCTCCTACGACCATAGGGACTAGGCATTAGGGTTCATGAAATAGTTCTTGGATGCTAGGGGATAGTGGCAAAAAATGGGATAGTAACTTGGAACCATTTCGTAGGAAGAATCATTCTAGTGTAATCACGTCTTGGAAACTCAACTCGAAACCGTATATGTGTCATTTTCCTAGATTTTCATCATCATCATAAAACCAAGCTTGCAGCCGTTTAATTATTTTTGTATTTAAAGTTTTAGTAGTTTAATTTTTCAAACCAATTCCTATTTTAATTGTTTTGTTAGAATAGCTTAATAAATAACCTTATAACGACTTAACTGACAAGTCTCTAGCGGGTATGACAATCGGGCTTTCAGTCCTATATTACTTGATTGACCACGTAGGCTTGGGCGACATCATCCACGAAGTATAATTTTAAGGAAAAAAGAAAATTGTTGTAAGAGGAGAAAAATAGCAGTTAATGAGTGCCCACCTAATTGTGTTGTAACTTGTCATAGACAATGAAATATAAAGCTTTAATTGCAAAAATTCTTATTGATTCTATAAGTAGAGACTAACAGTCATAGTGAAAAAGGGCATGAAAAGAAAAAAAGAAAAAGGGTGAGTTAATGAAGGGTGAACAAGCAAGAAAAGGTGGTGGACTTAAAAGTGAAAATGTCTTAAAAGTGCCAGTGGTAGTCATGATAAAAGAAATATCCTTCCCCGTCCTTAGCCAACATTACAATTAAGAAAAGACCTTGTGATTCGAATATCTTGAAACAACCAAGTGGTCTAAATATACATGAAGGGCAAGCTATATGATATGTGACATATGTGCATTAGATCATTCAGTGAGCATGCAGGTACCTTACTTTCTATGTTCCATGTGTTTGCGTTTCGATAACTGGAGAGAGGAACATCACAAGCGAGGGGCACAAGGTGTCTAAGTCGGTGTACTATTTGTTGCATATTTCATATTTAATCATGTTGACGCTATGTTTTGAAAGAATGAGTCAATTATGTATGTTATGTGGTCTTGATTGTTAAACCTTATATGTGCTTGATGATAATTGTTGTACATTACGAAACTACTTGTTTTATGCTCTATGCTAGTTGGTTGAATATGAATTGATAGACCTACCAAGTGTGATGGTAAAAGATGAGTCTATGTATGGAATTAAGGATTATTCAAGGATGAACAATGGTTTAAGTGTGGATGGTGATAGTCAGCACTTATGCCCATTTACCTTATTTTGGCCCATCTTTACCTTGTTTGAGTTCATAATCCTATGAAATGCATAAATTCATATGTTTGTGTATTTGTATGCTAATAAACAATTTGAGGTATTTTAAGAAGGAAACCAAGGAAAAGGACCCAAATGAACCAAGGTTGAAGGTTCGAGAAGCCGAGAAGAAGGTTCAGAGCTATGGCTAGCGCCCAACACCCGGTCCTCAACTTCATGAGATAATTTCATCATTTCTGGGGCTATGGTTGGCGCCCAATGACAAGTCGTTAACTTCATAGGATGTTCATTCAACACATTGGAAGATGGCGGGCAATGGAGCCTCAGAGCTTCCTGCACTTAGAGAAAATTTCCAAATTCCGTGAGATAAAGGAAGCCACGTGCCGTAGGGTCCTAATGTGCAAGAATTTGACTAACATTCTAGTGCTATATTGAGAGTGGCGTGCCAGAGGTGTTAAAAGTGCATAAAATTGGTTAAGTCCTTATCGAGATGATGAGAGCCGGTGCACTGCACTGGACCTGGATCCGAATTCTGTTTGAAATTTGACTAACTCTATGGTGATGTAAGGGTGGTGTGCCAGACCTGTTTTCGGGTTGAAATTTTCTAATTTTTTAAAGCTAAGTGTTAGAGGGCAGAAACGTCATTTGAAGGCTCAACTATAAATACATCCTCTAGGGCATTTGTTAAGCAACTTTTGCTCATTTTTACACTCCGTATTTTATTTGTGGAGGCTTGTAATTCGTTTGGAAGAAAGACAAAGCTCTAAACTAGATTGTTTCTCTTCTTTCCTATTTTATTTCAAATGATGATGATTAAGTATTCGTTTTTCCACTTGTCTATGAGTGGCTAAACTCATACTCTACATGGTTTTTGTTCATGGTGGACAGCTTGATTGTTTGAAAGACTAATTTAATCTAGATTCGATTCTTCTTTAATGTTTGTTTATATGTACTTATTTTAATTGCTTATTTATGAGACTGATCACCCTATAAGTAACTGTTGGCTTTCGAATAACTTGAGAACGTGGAATCGAGTGGTTAAAAGTAAATACAGTATCAACATGAATTCAAAGAGTTGCTGTTGAGGATAGGGATATATCCTTCAACTCTATTTAGTTTAAATACAAGTAGCATAATCGCTATTCCATGTTTCTCCCCGCGATCATAGGGATATAGGTGTTAGAGTTCATGAAATAGTCCTTGGATGTTAGGGATAGTGGTAAGGAATGGGATAGTAATTTGCAACTAGCAACCATAGGAAGAATCATTCTAGTGAAATCATGTCTTAAAAACTCAACTTGAAACCAAATAAGTGTCATTTCCCCTAGATTTTCATCATCGAAGTAAAACCAAGCTTGTAACCACTTTAGTTAATTTTACATTTAAAGCTTTTAATAGTTTAATTTTTCAAAACCATTCCTCATTCAATTATTTTGTTAGAATAGCAAAAATAAAAATAATAACCTTTATAACGATTGAAACTGACAAGTCTCTATGGGTACGATAATCTAGGCTTCCAGCCTATTTGACCACGTGCACTTGCATGCACTTGAGTGACATCAGGCCTATTCCCAAGATTTACATGAATTTCTAGAGTTCCTTACAGGTCATATGACTGATGGCTAAAAATAAGACTCACTCGAATGTGTGTATGGATTGTGTGATAGATTTCCAGACGTCGAGCACGAGTGAGACCGAGGAGAAACAAGGTTATATTGTTGTATTTCAATTCTTGGACATGATCTTTACTAAAAATTGTGATTTGTTTTATATTGTAAGCTTAAGATGTTCTCTTATGTGATTTTTGAGAAAATATAAATTTCATGTTGATTGGCTATAATAGGCCTAAAGTTGATGTTTTATTTGGTATGGATTGATTACCCGCTTCGTGATGTGAATGATTGCCTGGTTTATCTTATATGATTTACGAATGGAAGTCAGCTTATGATGCCTACCAATATATAGTGTTTTGTATTTGATGCTACTCCTATACTTTTCTTGAGTGTAGACTCGTGTTTCAAAGATTCTCTCGACTGACCTCACATTTAGAGCTTCCAAATGAATTAACTGAGGGTGAGCCGATTTTATCTAGGCTGTTGTAGATCTTCTTTGGGATTGATGTCTATTTTCTCTAGACATTGACTGTGCTTTCTTCTATTTATTTATTCATTCTTAGACTTTGTTAGTTAGAGTCCTCCTACAATGACTTTCAAATTTTGAGGTTGTAATAGATAGTCTCACACTTGTTTTATTATTTATTTGTAGGTTCATTTATTATTTCTTAAGTATTATATCGTTAAAATGAATACATAAGTGCTAGTATAAGTTGGTAATTATGGCCCGTCCATCAAAGGATTACCGATGTCAATCACGTTATTTGAATCATGACAAAAAATCGAAGATAGATAACCCAAAATCTTACTATTAGATAAGGTAAATCTTCTATTATATCGAATCTAGCTAAACTCATAACTTAGCTATTTATAGTAGTTACTAAAATTATTACAAAACATGGTCAAATGGGCTTTAATAGCATATTATGCTTTAATTGCAAATTTGTAGTTTCAAACTTGATTTTTGACTTTGTTTAGCACTTCAATGCCCGAATATCTTCGCGCGAGTTCTATGTTGCGAGTGCTAAAGCAGATCTTATTAGATTGCATTACAAAAATTGAGAAAAATAAAATTTTTGGGTGGTGCTATCTTTTCTTCAAATTTAGGATAAATTCAATTTTATTTGTAGAGATTTCACCCACTGTCACAATTTGATTTATTTGAAGGTCGTAGAAACACCATCCAACTACAATTTATCTTTTTTATATAGTGAACTCATAGGAGTGACTAGAATTGACGATAAAAAGAAAGAGATAATTTGTGGATCAATATAATAATTTTTCTAATAAGCTACAAATAAATATTTAAGAATTATTTTTATAAATTACAAATACTTGAAGGTCAAATTTGAAGTCTTTAAATTCAAATTCAAATTCAAATCAAGATCAATCTATATAAAATTAAATTCAAGTTCAAAGACTCTTGAAATTATTTTTAAAAAAGAAGAATCAAATAAATTATATAAATTATAATATTCACAATACTTAAAATAAAAATATTTTTAATATTTTTAAAATATACTAATTTTTAATAATCATTATTATTTGACGCAAAAATTTATTGTTACATCCTTCATATGAAGACACAAAAATTGATTAAAATAAGTAAATCCAATTTAATTTATAACCGTCCCATTTTCTTCTTTTTGCCTTGTTAAGTAACTTTCATTTGTGTTGATCCAATTTTCTTATGCTAGATATTATTTAAGGAATGAGTTGTATCTTTAAATTTAGCGCACATGGAAGAAGAAGGGTGCGGAAGAAAATTGGCAAATTGACAAGAGATTGATAGCAAGACTACCAACTTGGCAACTTCGCATGTCAAATAAAATATTTTTGTGGATAAAATATATTTTAATTCTTTATAATTTTTAGTAAGAATTTTTTTATTTTTTTTATTTTTTTTATTTTTTTTATTTTTTTTATTAAATTATAAAAAGTCAAGAAATCTCATTATATTCTAAATTAGTTTAAACGGTAGATAATAACATATTTAATGTATTTTACATAAATGAAATTTAAGAAGGATAATATATATGTACTTTTATTTTTTACTTTACTATTTTTTAAATATTAATTTAAAATACGCATTTCATCAAAATTTATAAAAATAATTTTAGGGGTAAATTTATGATGGATAAAAATAAAGGGATATTTTTGAAAATTTTAATATGTTTAAGGATATTTTTAAACTTTAGAAATTACTATTGACCCCTTTCATTTTGCAACCTAACATATACTAAGGTCCATTTCGGTGAAGTTGTTGTTTCATTTGAACATGAAATTTATTTAAATTGTATTTTTTTTATGAACATAAAATTTTTATAAGTTACGAAAATTATTAAAATTTCTCTAATTCTTGTACAATCTTATCAAATTAAGTAAAAAGTTTGTAAAAAAAAAAAAAAAAAAAAAAAATATAATACACTATCGCAAAGTCATTCTTTAAAAAATTATTGATCGAACTTTAGTTCAATAAAAAGTGAAATTGAATATGAGTTGTAGTGTGCTATTATTTAATATAGTCCTTCCATATAGTTGGCAAACTTATATCCGATAATAATTGTTAGCAAAGGTTAATAAGAGTAATAACACCAACAATAAATTTTATTTATATTTGAAATAAATGATTGGTAAATATAAAATAGTGAACTTATTTTTTTCAGAATATAAACTTGTGGGTCAAATTCTTTGTATTTGAAAAGTTTCTCCATCTCATGATTTGAAATTTGAGAAATTTTAAATTAGAATAAAAAAAAAACTTAATAAATATAAAATAAACCAAAAAAAACTAAAAAAATAAAAAATATGTAAAATTTGACCCACAAGTTTATATTTTGTAAAAAAAAAACCATTATTTTATATATATCAACTATATTTACCAACCATTTATTTCATATGTAAATAAAATTTGTTGTTAGTGTAATTACTCTTACCAACCTTTGTTAACCAAGTGAGAGGATTATATTAAAGAGTAGTACACAACAACTCATGTTCAATTTTACTTTTTATTGAACTAAAGTTCAATCAATATTTTTTTTTAGAGAATGACTTTGCAATAATGTATTATATTTTGTTATGAATTTTTTATTTTTTTTATTTTTTTTAGTTTTTCTGTTTTTTTAAAAAAAAAGTTTCAATATTTGTTAATTTTGGTTTTTTTTAAAAAAATACAACTTAAGAATTTCAAATTGCATATCCAAACAAAACTTTAATTTCATCTCATATAATCTTACATCGTGATTTTGAATGGGTTATTTGCATAAATGCTCTATTTTTGTGTGGTCTTTAATTTTTACCCTAAAATTTTTCTTTAATATTTGCCCTTCAACAATTTTTGCCAATAAAAACAATAATAATACGCTTAACCAAAAAAACCGCAAGACATGAGTTTTGCTCTAAGTTATGCCTCGAGGCATAAAATTTTGCTACTTAAATCGTGTCTATGCTTAAGATTTTGCCTTTTCTACGAAATTACCCGCATCTTAACTTACGTCAGACAAGCCATGACTATGGCTTTTGGGATGTGATTTAATTTTTTTTCCCAGCTTAATAAACATTTTACACTTATACCTTATGCCATGACTTGTGCTTTTTGGGGCATGATTTTAATTTTTTTCCATCTAATAAATTTTTTGCGCTTTATGTCTTATGCTACGACTTGTGCCTTTGGGGCATGATTTTACTTTTTTTTCCCATCTAATAAACTTTTGTCACTTATGCCTAATGTCATGACTTGTGTTTTTGAAGCATGATTTTTTTATTTTTTCATTTAATAATTTTTAATTTTAATTAAATTACATGTTTTTTTTGTTTTTTTAATTTTTTCTTTTTTTTCCATCTAATAAACTTTTTACACTTATGCCTTACGCCATGACTTGTGTTTTTGGGGCATAATTTTTTTTCATCTAATAAACTTTTTACACTTATGTCTTATACCATGACTTGTGCCTTTGAGGCATGATTTTATTTTTTATCCATCTAATAAATTTTTTACACTTATGTCTTATGCCATGACTTGTACTTTTGGGGCATAACTTTTTTTCATCTTCAAATTTTACACTACCGTTCAAGCTAGCGACTTATGCCTTTTGGGGCATAATTTTTTATTTTTTTTTTCATCTAATAAATTTTTTTGCACTTAATGCCTTATGCAATGACTTGTGTTTTTGGGGGCAAGATTTTATTTTTTCATCCAATAAATTTTTTATACTTATGCCTTATGTCGTGACATGTGTCTTTGGGGCATGATTTAATTTTTTTCTATCTAATAAAATATTTTACACTTATATCTTATGCCATTACTTGTCCCTTTGGGGCATGATTTTATTTTTTTTCCATCTAAAAATTTTTTTTATACTTATGCCCTTATGTCATGACTTGTGCCTTTGGGGAATAATTTTTTCCATCTAATGCTTTCTATATCATTAGAGTTGATATCACTACTCCAAGGGACCATGTGCTTCAAATCGATATTCAAACTTGAACAATCGGTCTCCATCTTTTAAATAAACAAATAAATAAAAAAAGAACTTAATAAGTAAATAATAATAAATTTTAAAATATTAAGAAATAATAAACATCTACTATGATAGAAAATAGTTAGACAAAGTAGAATTGAGAGATCAAATAACCTCGCATCATAAAAATGAAAATATAAAAAAATCAAATCTTTAATTTCAAATTAATAAATAACTAAAAAAAATAAAAAAAATAAAAAAAATAAAAAAAATAAAAAAAATAAAAAAAATAAATTGCCAAATTCAAGAGAGTTTTATCCAACTTATAACTGAATCAACATATTTTGAGAACACATCACGCTTGATGTCATATCAAACGCTTTATGATTGAAAAGGCAGAATTGAATATAAGGCAATTTCATAACATTAAAAACGCTTATCCAAATTATTCTCACAACATAATTTAGATATACCGAGAAGCTTCAATATTATAAAGGTTGCAAAGTCACACCTAAAAGACATAAATTGAATATATGACACAATTTTAAAAAATTAAAATATTTATACAATTTATGTCTTACCTGAGAAAATTATTATATACGACAAAGTTTCAATATTATTGAGGTTGAAAAGTTACGCCCTGGAAAGACAAATTGAATATAAGGCACAATTACAAAAATAAAAATATTTATTCAATTTATGCTTTACCTAACATGATTTAAATATACGATAATTTTTCAATATTATAAAGGTTGAAAAGTTATGTCTAAAAAGACATAAATTGAATATATGAAACATCTTCAAAAATTAAAATGTTTATCCTTAGCTTTATACTGCCCCGCAAAATTCTATATACGATAAAGTTTCAATTATCATTAAGATTGAAAAGTTGTGCCTAAAAAGAAAAAGTTGAATATAAGATGCCACAATTTCAAAATACTAAAATATTTTATCCAATATATGCCTTACACCGTAAAATTTGAATATACTTAAAGTTTCAATGTTAAGGTTGCAAAAGTTATGCCCGAAAGACAAAAATTGACTACAAGGCACAACTTTAAATTATCCAATTTATGCCTTATTCCGATAAAATTTGAATATACGACAAACTTTCAATAATGTTGAAAGTTACGGCCTGAACGACATAAATTAAATATAAGGCACAATTTTTTAAAAAACTAACTATTTATCCAATTTATGCCTTACAAGGCAAAATTGTGCCCCAACATAAAAGAACCTATGCCCACCACAAGACAAAAAAAGTTTCTACCACAAGACACAAAATATGTCGTATAATACATGTTTGACTTTAGAATGTTATGCATTAAGAAGTTTTTAATGTATTAAATTATTTTTTAAAGCAATAAAATTATGCTCCAATATAAATTTCAATAATACAAGTTAATTTTTTACCTCATAATACATGTTGTCTTTAATTTTTATTAGGGACGTGTATTGCCAAACATGCTTCCCAACACTCTCGTAAATTCACGTCGCTAAATATTATTTTTATCTATCCTAATCTATAATATTATTTAAATTTAATATAAATATTTTAAATTTATAATTTCAAAACAATAATAGCAAACCAAACCAACAAAGAATTTAATATTTTAAATTAAATTAATTTTAATTATAAAAATATTTTTTTTGACAAATTAAAAGGTAGGTTATGTAATAAATTATACTAGAGGAAGTAGTTACAAGGTATTCATCTATTGCTTGTGAGTTTGAATTTAATGTGTTAGGTATATTATATTTTGATTATAGTATTTAAGTTTAAGAATATTTTATCTTAGTTTTATTATTTAAATATTAAATAATAAAAAATAAAAAATTATTAATTCGAGAAAAGAAAATTAAATAATGTGAGAAAATATGAGTAATCCGGCCCTCAGACAAAGCCCACCGCTTTAATTCAGATAAAAGAACTCTACGTAAATAAACGAGTTTCTGGTGATCTCTTTATCTTCATTCAATTTGGCGTTTTAGTACTTCCGGCGGCGGACGGAGGAGAAAAGATGGATCTAGAAGGCTTAGGTGACGATGCATGTAATCTTATCCAAATTGGCGCCTCAGGATGCTGCATCTGTAGCTTGTGTTGGGGCAGAGGTTTAGGAATTGGAGCTCTGATGAGTTGCTCTGGTCCAGATTCTGTGCTGATGATCTTGACCTATCTTCCCCACTCGACCCACTTGGCAACCCCATGCCGTCTTTCAAGGTACAGCTGCTCAATTTATGCATTTAACAGGGGTTTTAGTCGAAACTAATCCTTTTCGTCCTAAAAAGAATGGTGGGTTAGGTTATGGGGTCCAAAAATATGATTTTTGTTATGAATGTAGACATTTAAACTTTATTGTTTGAAATTACTACTACTATGGATTAGCTCTTCCTTTACAACTATTGAATATTAAGAAATTCTTCAAATGATAATTCAAACCATTTGACTCTTCGACGGTAATAAAGCCGCATGAATCGATGCAGGGAGTAAAGAATTACAAGTGATTGTACCATTCTTTTGTAATGATTTCTGATTGTTGCTTTCTTTGATTAATAATTTGCTTGAACTAGAGTAGCTCTTATCAACAACCAAACCCAAAATTAAAAGAAGAAAAAACAAAGAAAAGCAAGTCATTATTTTTTTTTATTTTTTTGATTACCTTGGTGTTCATGTCAGCTTCTGCACCTAGTTCAACTAATTCTAGGATACTTGTCACCTTACAAAGGAGAGAGAAATATACACTGATCAGAATCATGGGAGTACTTGATCATTTCACAACGAAGCCCAAACATTATTTGCTTTTTCAATTGAGATGGAACAATGCTTTGAATCAAAGAATGATGGAGAATATCAAGGTATAAACCAATCCACATCCGGAAGAGAATGAATTTTCTCTATATTCCAGATGAATGCAGCCAATTCATGCTTTAGATTCACAAAGATATTGTGATCTTTAGCATACTTGGATGCTGCCTCATCAACCCAGTAACAACGGATTAGTGGAATGAGGGATCAAGAATCATTGGTTGACCTTCCCAAGGAAACTCATTCGTAGTAAAGACACGATACACTTGGACCAAAAAAACCTGGCTCAAAAAATTTAAGAGAAAAGTCTTTTCCCTTTACTATTATATGTTAAATGAGACCAAAAAGACGTAATAGGTACCAGGTAACTCTATCCATCAAGGCTAAGATAGATGGGAAGAAATCACTTAGTGTTTCTTTTTTTAGTCTCTGCTTGGATTTGAACCTGAGACCTCATGTTTTTCAACCACTTCATTGATCACTAGGCCACACCCTTGGATGCGAAAAGCAAGTCATTATATGTGATGATCATGTGAATATGCATCATTAGTGTGCATTGCTTGAACACTTCTGACATCTTGGCATGTTTGTGTTGTTTAATTAGGCATCTTATCAAACATGGCGTGAGGCTTTTAATCTGTACCCATGGCCCTTGGTCACTCGAGTTAAAAGATGTTGGGGCAGACTAAAAGAGTGGCTAGCCATAAATTTCCCTGAAGTTTTGTCTACATTGCGTAAAGGTGCTACTGAGGATGAAATATTGGAGTTGGAGAAGAGTTTGAAAGTAAAACTGCCTCTACCTACTAGGGTTCTCTACCGGTTTTATGATGGCCAAGAACTAACAAGTGAGGAGTCCAGTGGAAGCGTGCCTGGGAATTTATTAGGCCTCATAGGAGGCTACTCCTTTTATGACCATCTGGTGAATGTATCTTTGTTGCCTTTACATCAAATGATAATAGAAACTAAAGAAATTATCAGACATCTCGGATTCGGCAATCGATCTAAGTACGTTGTTGTAGCTGCCTCTTGCAGTTACAATGAAAAGATTTTCTTTCTGAACTGTTCCAATGGTCAACTTTATGTTGGTACAAGGAATCTCACAACTGACGGAGAAATGCTTCCTTGTGTACCGAATGCCTTGATAAATTCGGTGCATGATGTAAAAGGAACTCAACAACAAGATGCCATGCTATTGTGGCTAGAGGAACATGTCCGTCGCTTGCAACATGGCATGATCAAAGTCCGTAAAGAAGGAAAAGTGAGAAGTATCTGTCTTTTTCCAGAAGAGCCTCCACTTTGTTCTCTTGCTGTTACAAATGGTGTAAAGGTAATTGTTCCGACACCATGGAACAAATAAAATAGACATTGCTCTAGTCAGCTGTTTCTGGTTTTAATTCCATTTTGAAGACTAGATTGATAGTTAACTCATTTCAGGTCCGCGCTTCTTCTGTTTTCGTCCCAGAGTTCAGTAACATTCAAGATGAATCTGAGAAGTTTTTGTTTGCTTATTCTATCCGCATGTCTCTTTCACCTGAAGGATGCATAATGAATGGGTTGACCTTCAATTCCTGCCAACTATATTGGAGACGTTGGATCATCCGCTGCAACGATATTATTGTAGATGATGTAAATGGAGAAGCAGTGATAGGAAAGGTATCATTTTTCATAAAGTTGTTTGATGAGGAAACCACCCTTATTAATTAAAATGTGGAGCTTCTGCTGTTGATCATGTTACTTTCAACTGTTAGCTTGTTAGCAAATTCTTAGTGGGCACCTCTCTCAGGTGAAGTGCCAATAGAATTTTTTTCTTTTCCGAAGACAACAAAAGAATCTACTGGCACTTGGGGATCTTTCATTTTTTTTAGCTCCAGCAAAAGAAATAATAATGACTTGCTTTTCTCTAAAAAGGAAAACCAAACTTGCTAGAGCTGGAAAGTCAGATATCGAACCCTAGAGGAGATGATATGCTTGTTGATCAGATTACATAAAGGACTTATTTAAATAGTATTTTCTGTAATAACCTAGTTATATAGCTAACTTGATTCTGGGGAAGGATGATTATATGGTGGGTTATGAATCAGTCTCTTTGCACTTCTGCTGTCAAACTACAGAAGCTGTAGAAAAGATGGAAAGACAGCCCTAAAGGAACATATATTGAACTCTCATGAAGTGTAGGAGTTCAACACTTCCATAATTGGGTTTTATGGAACTATTACAGATAGTAATTAGTATAGTTATGATAAGACTGATAAATAGGTTTTATTTGTTTGATCACCTTTTTTGGTTTTCTTCTAGACCAATAAAGAAGCTACTACAGAGAAACTGTAACTTTTTCTCAGCCTGGAATGGCATAGCAGATGATATTGCTCTAGTTGTGGCTGAAATTTATGTGGTCTTTTCGGTTCATGATGACGTGGATGTGCTCAAGTCAGTTGGGAAGTATCTTTAGGTTGATCTTTTAACACAGTTAAGATGTGTTAAAGAAATATGACAACTAGAAATATTTATTTACAGAGAGAGAGGGAAAAGCATATTAAGCTAGCTGTCAAATATTTACTTTTATGGCCCAAAATCTGGAGTTCTGCTGGATCCTTTTTTTGGACAGCGTCTCAAAGTTCTCATATTTCTCTGTCAAACTTTTGCAGAATAAATTAACTCAACTTAAACATCAAGAACTCCTCCCTTGATAAACAGCTGCAGGCTCTTTTCCTTCACCGGGGGCCAGGGGTGGAAAATGGTGGCAGGGGTGGAAATGGTGGGGGATGATTGAAGGGCTGTTGGCTTTTCTTTTTCAATAACGATTATGTGAATCTTCTATGTATTCTGTTGACTTGAATAATTTCAACACTATCAGAATGGTATTTTGAGAATTGAGATGAAATCAAAACACAACAGAAAGAAAGAGCACAATGTAGCAGGTGGAAGTGTTGATAGAAAATGGTGGTGGGAAAACTCTTCTGTTGTAAAGAGTTTTTGACCTCATAGTGGCATGATATTAATAAAATGATATTTGATTTCCTTCATCAAAAATTGAAATGGTATTTGATTTCTCAAAAAAGAAACAAAAAGAAAAGAAAGAAAGAAAGAATAGATGTCAAGGGGACATGTTTGTTTATTGTTTAAAAAACGAAAGAACGAGCAGATTTCCTTCTGCTCATTTACTGCATTCATTATAGTCTTACTTTCTCCTTTAGCTGCACCAATGACCTCTTTTGAACAATATCCAAAGCTTGAGCTGCTTCTTTTTTTTCCCAGTGGGAGTTTAACGATGGGTGCTGGTGCCTTTGTTTTCCATTATGATGTGCATTATTGAAGAAATTGACCTCAGCCGCCGTTTGTACTGGAGATTATCTAATTTTTTGCACGTCTGATCCTATTTGCAGTTCCCACTGCTGCGACCTGGGGAAGAAGAATTTGTCTATGAGAGTTGCACAGCACAATCATCTTCACCAGGCTCGATTGAAGGAGCTTTTACTTTCGTACCTGGAAGGTATGTCACACTACTGCAATTGGTATACCATCAAAATGACATTCTATTGGGTGTGTCCTTGTTATGAGTTTATCATTACGCCTTTACATGCCTTTTTACATGGCCAACCTGTAGATCCTAATCTAGCAGATTCTTATTTTAATCTTGAAATGATACATTGGTCATGCACTCTTACTAGGATTTCTAGCTTCATAGAAGACATTGCTTGAACACCTCCTTCACACACAAAAAAAAGGGAACAGACCATAATGATATAGTCATCCATTTGTTATATTTTATATCTGAAGAAAATAAGAGAATTTGGCAATGTGTTTTTTCATTTGATTGAAGGCAATACTCAGATTTGAACTAGGAGATTAGGATCTGCTGTTTCCTGACTTAGTACTTGGTCGAGTTGATAAATGAATGAATAATAGATGAAGATTACGGAGTTTTTATTGTACTTCTCCATTTAGTTCTACCCAAAGCACAGGTGCATTGTTTTACAGGGATTGTAGATGCTCAGGTTGGTATACATCCGACTCTATGAAGGAAAAAGAAATCTAATTCTAATGCTTCTTGCTGAGTTCTTGTATTAGGTCGATTGATGTTAACCCTTGTCCGTCGTAGTCTGCCAGCTGCATTTACTTCTCTTTCTGCCTCTTTCATTTCAAAGAATGGTGGTCTGTTAGTAAGATTTTCCTCTTCGATAAATGATTATCATGGTCCCTGATCAACGATGACACACACAAATTGAGAAGTGGTTCAAATTTTTGTTGATTAAGGAAAAAAAAATATTTTCCATTTCAGTAAGGATTCATTTGCACTCACAAGCTAAGTTTGGAGGAGAACTGATATTTCAGAGACTAACATTTTTCACAAAAGCATGCTCAAAAGCTTTCACAATGTGATAGTATTTGCACTTTATTGAAGGAAATTCTTTCTGTAGTCAGAATCTGAAACCTCCAAAGCTGTATCCCCGTTCCAGAGGATTCTACTTTTGTCTTTTCATTTTTATCCTTTTATAGTGAAATTCGTGCTTGTTATCACTTTATGGTTCTCTTTATAACATTTAATTGGTTGTTACTTTGTGATGCCTTTTTTGGTATATAGAGCAGTCCCGTGAAATCTTGTATTTGAAAGAGTTGGGGCTACTTTTTTTCTTGGCTGGCTACTTTGAACATTAATATTTGTTCCTTTTCTCCGCAGATTAGCAGATCCAAAAGGTAGTCCGTTCGAAGCTGTGGCGTCAAGATTTCCTCTTCTGGTGCCGGACTATATTTTCTGATGGAACTCATTGAAAGTCCACTCTTCTATGTTATGCGGTTGTTTATAGTGAATGAGTGCTATCTTGCTCCAGTTATTTAATGTGTGATCTTTTCCTTTGACACCTTCCTATTGTGCTATGCTTATAGTGTTATGTTCTTTTCCTGTGGCAGAAAATTATTTGGACTCTGGCAGACGTACTGTCTTGTAGAAAAGGATATAACATATAATGCCAAGCTTTGCGTTGTGCTACCCTTGCTCTTCCCTGCCCTGACTATTCATTTGGTTGTGTCAAAACTGTTAGCACACTTGCAAATCTTACTCCAAAAGATGTTTGGAACAAGAATGTTATATATAGTGTCAGCAACAAATTTAGCCTCCAGAATGGGTCGTAGTTGTTTCACATAGGCTAGAAGATGCTGCAATGAAGTACATCTTCACCAGCACTCTTTTTAACACCTGTTTCTAAGGTGAAGGTCTTACAAAGATGTTACTACCAGCTATCCTTCTGTGGATTTGAGAACAAGCATCTTTGGCTGAATGCCAAAGCACCTGCGATGAAGAATATGAATAAGCAGCAGAGAATAGGGCTCTTTCTCGGTAATGACCTAATCAGATTTCCAGCTACAATACTTGGATAACAGACATGGAAATATTTCTGTTGAACGCAAATAGATGGATTTGAAAGCCTGTCCATATCACCCGTTTTAACATTCTGCACTTCATAGTATATTAGAATAATAGAATGCTGTGAAACTTGCATAAGCAGAAGAGACTGAAATGGTGATTTTAAGTCCCTTAGAATCGTGGTTTTAAACTTGTTTACTACTATTTCAATTTTCAAGTATAACAATTTATAAGGCATCAACCGTGATTTGGCTTGGCTACGAAATGACAAATTTAACTTACAGTTGTGCCTTATCACTACAATATACAGATATGTCCAATCGTATTAGCAATAGTTATTAGCTAAAATTGTCCCTTGGGTCTATTTTGGTCCTTTAAATATGATCTTGAGCATCGAGCAAAATTAACCATCTTGCGGTTAATCCTTTTTTTTTTCATTAAAAATCAAGTTCAATTGATTTATTTGATTTTTGAAAAAAAAGAAAATCAATCAAACTCGATCGATTTTATTAAAAGTAATTAATTTGTTTTAGATAAAACTACTTGAGCAATTATTAAAAGTAACTAATTTGTTTTAGATAAAATTAATCGAGTTGCTAAAGCTCCGATCGGTTTGAAAGTCGGTTGATTTTGCTGTGTTTTTAGTAGTGTTTTATTTTTATTTTATAGTTGCAGTTATTTTTTCGGTTCATTTGTTAGTTGAATCAAATATGATTTCCTTTTCACAAATTTAAAAAACTAAAGATGCTCATATTTAAAGAAATCAAAATAGACATACTTTCATCCATAAACGACAATTTGGACTAAAAACTCTAACAACTAACAATAAACAAGTTGCAATATTATAGCGCGTATGTAATAATAATCACATACTCAAATTCAGAAGCAATTCAAAGACAACTTTAGAGTATAATATGTAAGTTTATATGAAAACAATAGCTTTTACTCAAACATTTTTTCTATATATATTCTAAAGTCAAAATTTTCTTTTAATAAAAAGAAAGGTAGTAAAATCAGCTTATAAAATTATAATTTGTCTTATTTATTTAAGTTTGGGCTAATAATTGACCCACTCATTTATTAATTCAGTCATTTAGTCTAACTCATTTCAATGTCACCAAGGGTTTGAACGATATTTGATCCAAATTGATTCTTGAGAAATTGTCAAAATATTTTACCCCAAAAAAAGACATTTTATTTTATTTAATATGTTATATTTAGCCATAAATAAAGAAAATATTGATTTTATAAGTTATCAAAAGATTATAAAAGAGCAACTAAAACAATTAAAATTTAATTAGAGCTGGACGGATTGGATTATGACCAACATTTTAGCCCAACCCATTTCATCCCAAGTAATTTTTGTGCGGATCAATAATCCACTCATTCATTAACTTCGTCTATATTGATCCGTCCAAATTTAGTCCAACCTGTCTATTTATCACCTATAGGGATGATTTCTAATTTAATAATTTTTAGGATTTAAGAACAATTTTTGTCCCGTCATTCATTTTGAAGAATTATTTCAATTCCCTTTTTATTTATAAGAAAATAATAGAAACGCTTATATTTGTGTTCGGAAAAAAAAAATTGATTGAGAAAAACAGATTAAGAATTGGAAAAAAAAAAAGAGGTAAGGAAGAAATGACGAGTTTGCGTTATGGGGGAAAAAGGTTCGGGTTGCCAAATAAAATTTAAAGGTGGACGTGTTTAGTTTTTCAGAAATAACTAATTTATGCATATGCGTTCGCGCGTGTCCTTCATAAGCCAATAAAATAAATTTATAAAAATAATCTAAATAATATTTAAAAGATGTGTTTGTCCAACAATATAAGAACTTAGAAAGAAATTTATTTAATTTCAAATTGATTAAGATTTTGAACCAATTTAGTAGTTCTTTCTTTAGTTTGTTTTAATATTGTTTAGAGTGAACAATCACGTCATAAAATTAGTTTTGATTGAAATATAAAAATATCATTCCTTTTTATATGAACACTTAAATGCATCCATTATATGTATATATAAATATTAATATTTTCCATATATTTCAAATAAGGAAGAATGGTATATATAAATATTAATATTTTCCATATATTTCAAATAAGGAAGAATGTTATACATAACATTTAGTTAATTTTAAAATCCTAAATATTAGGAAAATAATTAAATAACAATTTTGCCAAGTGTGAACTTTATTTTTAAAAGGGTAAAAAGGTAAATAATATTTTACTACGAGGCGTTATACTTTAAATATTTAGTAATAACTTAATTTTGAACTTTTCATTTTACCCTTTATAAGATGATTTCAACTCAATTTTGCTTCTCTTTCTCTGAATATATGTGTTTAGTCAAACACTTCACATAAATTGAAAACAGAAAAAAATAGTGTAAATTTAACTAAAGAGAGTGAATAACAAGAGTACCCCGATTAATTGAAACAACTTCAAGTATGTTCTGTTTCTATTTTTTTTTTTTTCGATTATACAATTTTTTTTAAAAGAAGAAGAAGAAGGAGGAGGAGGAGGAGGAATTCACATATTAATATAAATAAAATTACAGTCTTTTAATTATTATTATTTTTGGTATTAAAATATTGTGATAGATAATTAATTAGTTTAATAAATAATGGATTGACATATAAGTTAACAGAATTGTAATTGATTTTAAAGTATTAAATGTTAGGACTTTTAATATAGTTCAAATAAGGAAAGATTTAAGAAGCAAAATTTTATTCAATTTTAAAATACTAAATATTAGGAGTTTTACTTTTTACAAATTAGTAAATATATATAATAATTAAATAACAACTAACTAATAAAAATAGTAAATGACAATTTTGTCTATTATAGAATCTTTTAATGAAGGGCAAGAAGTTCAATTAATATTTCGAAAAACCTTCGTACTTATATCTACAAAGAGTATTTTGTTAAGTAAATAAGAGTAAAATATTACGCATATATTGAATGTTAGATTAGTTGAAGAATTCTAAATAAATTATCAAAGATTGTTCCATCGGAAAATTATATTGCATCTTCAAACAAGACAAAATTGTTCGAAAAAATAATATTAAAAAAGTGACTGTTGCATTTCTGAACTATAGTGTTGTCATTAAATCTAACCTCGATCTCCTTTTTTACTGATACAAAATTAGGATTAACATTATTAATCTGTCCCTTTAAAATATAAAAGTGTTATAAACATATTTGTATTATAGTAAATGTCTATAAAAATATTTGTATTGTAGTGGATACATGTGTTTATATTATAGTGAAAGTCTATCTTTTGAGAAAAATTAGGAGGATTTTGTCCCTATAAATAGAGGGGTTCTCCTTCATTGTATTTCATCCCATCAAGAGAAATAAGAACTTCTCTCCTTCTCTCTTTCTCTATAATATTCTTGTTC
>JACEIK010001936.1:39031-53144 GCA_018107945.1 Datura stramonium
TAGATTAGCTTCCAAAAATTCCTTCTAGACTGCAAAACAACACTAATCATGTTGGTTAGTATAAATCCATATTTACATACAAATCACATGAGAATGCACAAATAAAAGTGGATAAATAAGTAGAAATGAAGTATTAAAGTATCATTTGGGCATGCAATTATGCCCAAGATCACCTTGCGACGTTCCAGAGGTGTATGATGTCAATTTTTTCTGATATGGTGGAAGACACCTTGGAGGTTTTTATGAATGATTTCTCAGTTGTAGGTGACACTTTTCAAGACTGCTTAGCCAATCTTGTTAAAGCTTTAGAGCGATGTGAAGAAGCAAATCTTGTGTTGAATTGGGAGAAATGTCATTTCATGTTGAAAGAAGGCATTGTTCTAGGTCAAAATATATCAGAGAAGGGTATCCAAGTGGACCGAGCGAAGATTGAGAAGTTTCCTCCCCCAATCTCAGTAAAGGAAGTAAGAAGCTTTCTTGGTGATGCAGGGTTTTATCGAATATTCATAAATGACTTCTCAAAAATAGAAAATCCATTATGTAAGCTATTATAGAAATATTCTAAATCTGTGTTCGATGAAGAGTGTTGGAAAGCTTTTTAAAATCTTAAGGCAGGATTGGTGGCTATCCCGATAATTGTTGCACCAGATTGGTAACAACCTTTTGAGGTGATGTGTGATGCAAGTGGACTTGCACTTGAAGCATTGTTGGGGCAGAAGAGATGCAAGATTTTCCACTCCATTTATTATGCTAGTAAAGCATTGAATGGAGCATAAAAGAACTACACGGTGACTAAGCAGGAGTTGCTAGCAGTGGCGTATGCCTTTGAATAATTTAAGGTATACTTGCTTGGCACCAAAGTTATTGTGCATACTGATCATGCCTCCATGAGATATCTCATGGAAAAGAAAGATGCAAAACCAAGGTTGATAAGATGGGTAATTCTGCTGCAGGAGTTTGACTTTAAAGTCAAGGACCACAAAGGGTGTGAAAACTAAGTAGCAGATCACTTATCCAGACTTGAAGACGAGGGAAGAGTAGCAAATGATAATAAGATTGGTGACTCATTCCCTGATGAATAGGTATTAGCTGCAATAGTCAATCTTATTTCATGGTTTGCTGACTTTACCAATTATATTTTCAGTGATATGATGCCGGAAGACTTAACTTTTCACCAGCAGAAAAAATTCCTTCATGATATAAACAAATACTTTTGGGATGAGGCATATTTGTTCTGAGTATGTGTTGACAACTTAATAAGGAGATATGTTCCAGAAGCAGAAATGTTGAGCATTCTGGAGGCTTGCCACTCATCTCCTATTGGGGGACACCATGGTTGCTCGAACGACCCAAAAAATTTTGGAATGTGGATATTACTAGCCCGCAATACACCAAGATGCACATGATTTTGTGAAGGTGTGTGATTAATGACAAAGACATGGAGATATATTTAGAAGGAATGAATTATCTATGACTCATGTCCTGGAAGTGGAATTATTTGATGTATGGGGCATAGACTTCATGGGTCCATTTGTGAGCTCATATGGCTAGAAGCACATTTTGGATGCAAAGGATTATGTCTCGAAATGGGTAGAAGCTGTTGCATTGGCAGATAATGATGGCAAAAGTTTTGCAGCTTTCTTAAGAAAGGATATTTTCTCAAGGTTTGCTACTCCGAGAGCTATTATCAGCAACAGGAGGTTCTACTTTTGCAATAAATTTTTCAGTGCTTTGCTGGCGAAGTATGGAGTTAAGCAACACAAAGTGGCTACCCCCTATCATCCGCAGTCAAATGGGCAAGTGGAGGTATCAAACTGGGAAATTAAAATCATCCTGGCCAAAACAGTGAATGCTAACCGAACAGACTTGGCTTGAAAACTTGATGATGCACTATTGGCATATCGAATGACATTCAAAATGCCTATTGAGATGTCCCCATACCGGTTAGTGTTTGGGAAAGCTTGTCATCTACCTGTTGATCTTGAGCATAAAGATCTATGGACACTCAAAAAGCTCAATTTGAGCTGGAGCTAGGCTGCACATTTGAGGATGGATCAGATAAATAAGATGAGCGAATTCCTTCTAAGGGAATATAAGAGGGCTTCTTTGTACAAGGAGAAGATGAAGATGTACTATGATCGGAGTATTGAAAAAAGGGAGTTTAGCCCCCGAGACCTTGTGTTGTTGTTCAATTCTACGCTCCATCTGTTTCTGGGAAAAGTCCGATCAAAATGGTCGGGGCCATTTAAGGTGACACAAGTTCCCTTCTGGAGCTATTGAGATTGAAAATCATAAATGGGAATGCTTCAAGTGAATGGACAGCATGTGAAGTAGTCCTATGGAGTACCGGAGGAGGTAAAAGTGTTAGAGTTAGTATACCTTGATGAAGTTTGAGTAATCAAGGTACCCCAGTCGTGCCACGATGTTAAATTAGGCTACTTGGGAGGCAACCCAAGAGTGTTGTATTTATAATTTAGCACTTATTTGATTTGGTATTGTACTTTCTTGAAAGGGATGTTAAGTGTACAAGTACAAGTAATCCTGAAGTAGCTGACGAACACAACTGACGGGCCATCAGAGACTTGACAGACCGTCACTCTGAATTGTTAAGATAAAAGAAAAAATTGGTGATTCTGGATAAGCCTGATAATTGAGTTGACGAGCCATAAAATACCTGACAAGTCATCAGCTTTATCGTCATAGGTGGTCACAAAAATATGGATTCTGGATAAGAGCGATGGTAAAACTGACGGATCGTCAAATGCTCCATCATTTTTGGGGATTTGAAAACATCACTGGTATCTGCATGATGAGATAGTTGATGGAATGTCGTGTACCCGACGGACCATCACTCGCATTGTCATCTAACCAGGTAAGTGTAATCTTAATAAACCCTACCCAATCCAACCCAAACCCTTTTATCCCAGATTCGACCCAAAGCCCTTCCCAATTACACCTCGACCATTTTCATTTGTTTTGTTTAACTTTTATTTTCTTCTCTCCCACTTCTACAAATAGTTAACCGCCATACCCCCATATTCAAACCTAGAATTCTTCTCTCTAATCCAATCCCGTATTTTCCTTATTCCAACCTCATATGATCGTGGTCTCGTGTGTTTAGTGAGAATTAAAGCTAGTGTGAGCTTGAGATTCATCTTCCCAAATACCCATAGGTATGTTGTACTTTTTTCTTCTACTTTCCAGTATATTGGATATGTGTTTCTAGTCGATGATTTAGGTAAAGTTGAATTAAATTAGCTAATTGATCCTCTTGCTTAATATCTGTGATAATTTGGTAACCCTAAGGGTTTTGAAGTGGAGTATAATCTGTTATATATTTTCTTGCCTAAGTGTGGTGTTAATATGGAAGCCCCTAATGAATCTAACTGTGTAAAATGGTTATTCCCAATGATGGATTAAGTGACGACATTCTAAAAGAAAATATTTAACTTTGTGCTTGTTGTAGTTGATAGTTTGGTTTTGGGATACATGGTGAAGGGAATTCTGAGTACCCACCATTGTTGTACACTTAAGGGAAAACTGAAGAGATGGATGACAGACCGTCACCTATGCTATGGACCATCACATTCTCTGTCAGTTTTGAGAATGATGATATGTTTTCCAGTTAGGTGTGACAGAGAAAGTGACGAATCGTCACACTTGTGACATACCGTCACATTCACCGTCACTTGCATGTGTTTCTGTTTGTTCACTGGATACCTGTGACGACAGAAGTGATTGACTGTCACACTTGTGATGGAATGCCTCCACTCATTGTCACTGACATGCTAAATTGATGACTCACTGGATACGCATGACGGAACAAATGACGGAGTGTCACCTATGTGACGGTCTGTCATACACTCTATCACAAGAATTAATTTGTCAGTTAATCACATTGGTCTTTCCATGTATTCTCAGGTAAAACTTGACACTAATAATTCAACTTTCACAGGTAACTATGCCTCCTAAATTCCAACCTACTAGAGGTAGTGCAAGAAGGAGGGCTAATAGAACTGACTCTACCCATCACCTCCGAGATGAAAACACTGACTCCAAGAAAGAGATACAGGAGATTGGAGCTGAGGAATCATCACCAGGTTACCAAACTAAATCTATTGCTAGACAACAAGCTTCAAATCCCCAATCTGATGGGGGAGATGATTCTTCAACAGAAGGGTCTAGTTCAACTGGTGATGGCTCTGATCTAATGAGGAGAGTGGCAATGAGGACACCAGCACTCTGGCCTAGGACTCTGAGCCAATGAGAGGAGATGTTCTTAAAGGTAAAACCCTAGGATTCAAGGATAGTTTGCTCTAGCAGGTAAAAAAGGTTGAGAAATACTTCCAAGAAAGTCTCACCACCACAACAAGAGGACACCTCAAACGCAACATTGCTGAGGAAGTAAGGTCAGAGACTCAGTTGCCCGAGTATCCAGAGATTGAGGGTAAGTATAAGTTCTATGGCCTGGGATGGATGAGTGAAACACCAGGCTATTATTACCCTCCCTACCTTTTCACTACCCAATCACACTCCCTCTATTCAACCTATAAAAACCCCCATTCTCATTCTCTTCTTACCACCACTACTCACTCAAACATTCACTAAGCTTATGCACTCCTTATTGTGAAACCACCATTATTGGTCAACCCCAAACTTCGGTCTATTTGTTCTTTGTTCTCTCATTACTCACTTGGTATATGTCTTTTTTCCCTCTCTTCTTTCTTGATTGTTGATAATTTGAGTTAAAAATTGAGCATGATAGATTAGAAGATTTCCATACTCATGTTACCCATTACCTATTTTGCATTTTTTTCATTGTTGAATATTTCTCATGTGTAGATATATTGGGGGTTGAATATTAATTGCATATTGTTGCTATGCGTGTTCATTTTGGTTGAAATTTAGAGGTGAAGCGTGTGTTGGATATAAGAGTTGGGGTTGAAGTTTGAGTAACCACATGTGCTAAAAAGGAATGATTTGCCCGATAATAGATCTAGTGACGTCGTTTTTAAGGGCAAATTGTCATTTTTATTTTTGTTATGTTGCTTGAGTGCACAAAATTGTAATGTGAAGTGAGTAAGTGAGTCATTAATGTGAAGGAATTCTATTTAGCTCATTTTGGGTATGAAAATCACTAAGCAGAATCCACCAGCGAACCACCAGTCAGGCCCGGCAAAACACCGGTTGAAACCCAGGTCTAGGTGCAATGCTTCAGGCCACTGCCCTGACTCGCATTTCACTCGCATTTTGCAGGTCAAGACCGGTGATATGCCAGTATGGCACCAGATAGATAGTTTTTCACCCAGTCTTCTGCCAAGAACCGGCGGCTCAACAGCGATTCGTGGATCTCCACTTGCATTTCGCCGGTCTCGCGCTGGTATCTCCGTACTTGATTTTGATCCTGAAAATTGTTGGTCATCCAATATTTAGAAGTTTGTTCCTTGGTCTTAGTATATTTATTACTTTCTTTATTTCCATTATGAAAAATACAAAAAGAAATATTATTTTGTTGCGGCACTAACATGGCTTTGCAGAAGTATGACTTCATCTAGACAGCCAAACAAGGGAAAGGCACAATCCACATCAAAAATAAAGGACAAAGGGAAGGCCAAGGCACACCTAGCCCCTACCAATAATAGGGAGGAAATCATATTTTGTGTGCTTGACATGAAGGCACACTATGCCATCTTTGAAGGCAGATCAATCACAATGGAGAAAAGATTTGATCTGGTGGGGATAAAGAATGACTTCCCCGATATCATTGCCCAATCCAACCACCATTAATGACATGTATTTGCTGAGCCTCTTCCAGAGTACTACACCAGCTTGGTGCCTGAGTTTTATGCATCATACCAGGCGCAAAAAGAGGCTATGAAGCATAAGGGGAAAGTTGATGAATTCCATTTCCTTCCCTTAGTCCGAATCAGGGGTGTGGAAGTCTATATCAATCCAGCCTCCATCAATGCATTATTTTGGGTTAATGAGATTGACCTAGGAACTGAGTACACAGAAAGAGTGGCCAACAAAAAAGATCAGTTTAGCTGGATAGCTCTAATCATTGCTAGTGGTTAGCCATTATGGGCCTCTATGGGTGGGGATATTTCGAGGCATGACCTCAAGTTTGAAGCAAAATTATGGCTGGAGTTTGTTTGTGGCTGAATTATGCCATCCAAGAATGACCAAAGAATGAACTTGGAGGCTTCAATTCTAATCGCCTATACCCATTAACTTCAGGAAGATCGTGGCCAACCAAATTAAGGGAAAGGCCAGGTAATAGGGAACATTGATGGCATATGCGATGCTTATCTCCCAACTATGCCTCAATGCAGGGGTGCCACTATTCCTTGATGAGTCTCTTAGCTCCGCCACCGGTGTAATAAATATGGAGAGAAAAAAGGATGCCGAGGCACCTAATGTGAAGAGATAAAGGTTGCATGCTTTTGAGGCTCCCAAAGGCTCCATCTCCCATGAAATATAAGAGCCCCATTGCTCCTAACCTTAATATGCCACACCCTAATACATCAAGTCATGCATCGATGGAAGCACCATTTCGAGGGTCCTCACCTCCTTCCAAATCCTCTCGCGCAAGCGGCATACAAAAGCTGGCCGAAATGACTGCTTCTCATGAGATCCTGCTCCAAAAGCTAGCCCAATATCTCACGGCCTTTATTGCTAGAACTGTGAAGCGAGAGATGAAGAATGTTTATGACAGTCTAACCAAGCTCTGCTCCCGAGTGGATGTAATGGAGGGAGTAGTGTCATCTCTTTGGGATGACGTGCGGGAATAGTGGGAACGAGCACCACTGACAGACCCAAAATTGAGTGCTCTTGATGTAGCCATGTCTTCTCCATCTACAACACAACACTCCATAGATGATCTGTTTGAGGGCTTAGGTGAGGAGAATGAGCCACACTTGGGTAGACTTAATGAAGATGAAGAGGATGATGATGAGGACGAGGAGTAGCCACTTCAAGGAGTTCCCACCACCTTTTCTATTTTTCTTGCATACATTGGGGACAGTTAATTTTTGTAGTTGGGGTGGGTTGAGCTCTCTCTTTATTGCTTATGGTTATTGTTGAATTGTTGTGCCCTTGTCGGGCTTGTTGTTGATATTTTGTTTCCTTTGTCGGGTTGACTTAATTTCTTTTAGGCTGCGTTGGTTTTTGGTTGCTGCCCTTGTAGGGCTTGTCATGAATGAAAAATTGTTCTTAAGTTGTTAGGGCCATTAATTAAGTCTGTGTTCAATTCCCAAATGCTTCATGACCCAAGTCTCAATTATCGTGTTTTGTTTATAGTAGTCAGTAAATAAACTCCAAGGGTTTTTTATGTCATGGTTCTTTCCCAAGGAGCAATTTTTTTTCTTTTCTGTTATTGTCGAATCGGGTGGTATTTCCCAATGATGGATTGAGAGATGACTTTCTCAAGGGAAAATACTGAGTTTAAACCTTTTTTCGAGTCAATGATTACAATGGCTTCTGAGAGGTACTATCATAAATATTTCTTAAATGGCATGGCTATTGAAAAAAATGAATTTTGAGAAAGAAAGGGGTATTTGAATTTGAGAAGTTGAGTACTCTTTTGTCATAAATTTCACATTCTTTGTTTGGCTTCTTGACTCACATGTTATCTTATTTTATGACTCTTGATGTGGTGATGAAAATGGTGTGAAACCCTTGGAGGGTGATGCTTTTTGGGAAGGTCTTAGTTTAATTCTCTTGTATGAACAATTGTCTAGAACTTGGCCCAAGTGTGACTCAAAGCAAAATCCTAAATGTAGCTGCACTTGGAAGATTATTTTAGGCTTTCTTTTAATAGCTACTTTACCCATATGACCTCCTTGAGCATGAATTCATGCTAGCCTATGTTGAGCCTTTAAGCCTTTTCCTTGAAAATCATATTACAAGCCTTTTACTCCTTTTTAATCCCTCTTTGGCACCCATCCTCCCTAGTGCTAGTTGTGAGAAGAAATGCTAGTATGATGCTTTAAGTCCTAAAAGTGTGGGAGTAGAAGAGGGAAAGATGAGGCAAAAGCCTAAGTTTGAGGGTTGCAACAAAGGAAAATGGGAAGAATGATGTGAACTTCAATGTGAGGTAGCACCACATTACAAATGAAAATGAAAGAATTGTTTGGGTGAAAAGAATTGAATTGTGGAAAGGTACTACCTCTTACTTAAACAAGATGAAAAGTGGTAACCAAGGAGAGATAAGGAGGGATCTTATTTCAAAAGGGAAAATGTTGTTCAAGGAGAGATAAGGTGAGGGTGCTCTCAAAAGAAAATGGAATAATACCAAAATGTTCGCAAAAAGGGAATTATGGGGGTTTTAGTCACTAGAACTAAAGGGTCATCTTACCTTTAACCCTAGTCTTCATCATGACCCCCAAGTCCTAATTGATTTTGAGTGCAACAACTATATATTAGTGGAGAGTTACACAAAGGGCAAGCCTATGGGTCAAATAATGGTGCATGAGAATTTCTTTGTGAGAGTGAGCGTATCTATTTCATTTTATTATCCCTTGAGTGTGAATTGCTTGATAATTAAATGTGATTCTCTCTTGTTGTGAATAGCATCACCTCCTTAGGGAACATGCTTGCACGTGCCAAAAGATATAATTGAGACAAAAATGTAGTAAGCTTGAATGTAAACTTTGAATGTGAATCTTTAGTGAATTAAGATGCTATATAAGCTTGTTGTGATTAATCATGTCCCTTGTTTTGAATGAAGGAATCAACTTTGAATCATGTCAATTAATTGTGGTCATCTCTTGAAGCATTTGCATATAGTGTTGAGTCTCCTCTTGTCTTTTGAGTTGGTGTGCGATTTTAGGATTGTCTTAAGCCTCGTGGTCCATTGTGCATAATTTCATGTAAAATGACATGCGTATTCCTATAGTTCAGCTATAAAAAAATTAACTTGCTTGAGGAAAAACAATGGTTCAAGTTTGGGGGTTTGATGAGTTGGTAAATTACCAACTCATTAGGCTTTTAAATATGAGCTTTTACTTGGAATTCAAGTCATTTGGAAGGATTTTATGCTGTTTCTCTTTAGTTTTTGCAGGCATTCAACTTAAGGAGAGAAGGCAAGAAATTGAATAAAAGCATGAAATTAAAAAAGAGGAGTGGAGCTCTATCGGATGGGACCGATGCTCCACTGGATGGAACCGGCAAAATGCCGGTTGAAACGTAGAAGCATACAAGCTATAAGTCGAAGGTGCACCAGCGGAACGCGGGTCAAAACCTGTGAAACACCAGTTAGAGTCCCAAAGTCACTGACTCCACCTACGACAAAGCGACGTTTTGCTGATACCGGTGACTTGTAACTGAGGTTGCCTGCAGGAAGTGAAAAATTGTCCAGCACGAGATTTGAGGAGAATTTTTGACCTATTTTTGTACTTCCTTTAGAAAGTACTATACATTCCATTCTAGATTTATAGAGAGTTGTAAGTAGAGAGTATTAAATAGCTTTTCTTCTTCTTTTTCTTCTTCAAGGTGAAAACCTCCACTGAAGGTAATTATGAGCTTGAAATTTACCCTTGATGATGAATGTTATGATTTTAGTTGTTAATATAACCTTGTATTTCTCATTAATGAGTAGCTATATCTCCTTGTTATCACTGTATACATGATTTGGGTTAAATTGGATTGGGTGTTACAAGATTCATCTTATAGTTACTCATTTAATATAAATATATTATTTTCTCCCAATTTATAATTAAATTACTCATAGTTGCAAATGTTGGTATTATTTACTTACTCTATTTTTTCTTAAAAAAGGAAAACTAAGTATGGGTGAGAAAGAAGTGATGGGTAACTAAGACTTGATTGTGTGGGGTTATGCAAGAGATAACTAAAACCCATGGTCATGTACCCGAGATTTGAGGCTAGAAATAACTCAAATCTAACCCAAGTCTTAATGGGTTAATTGTTTGGGACCTTGAGATTTGAGAAAACCCGAGGCAAGAGGCACCCAAGTGGTTGAAAAATATCAGGTGCCACCTTGTCCATGGCTATTTAAATTTATGAGTAATATTTTGGTTTCCTAGCTAATTCCAATCCAATTGACGCCCCATTCAAAAGCTTACCCCTAGCTTTTGCTCACTTTTGTTAAATCAAGTTGGTTATTTTGTTGATTGATCAATAGTTGTTTTTACATTTCAATTGTAATCTGTTGAACCCCTAAAATTTTATTTTTCTTTTCTCAATACAATGATGCTTTTTAATTTGACTTGATATACAACTTTTGTGCTATCTAAGTGCTATTCCCTGTGGGATTCGATCCCGACACCTGTCGGGTATATTTATTTTGTCAACGACCCTTTACGCTCTCTCATCGTGAGGAGTGGATTTGGACATTATCATATACCTTGGGCGTGGCCAGCACTTATACTTTTAATGGTCCAAGATTACCCTTAGCCTGACTTACTATTAGTTGAGAAGACAATAAAAATATACAGAAGCAATAACTGAAATGAGCTCAATAAATAAATCCAATATAAAGTAGTGTTAATAAGTAACATCAATAACACAACTCTCTAATTAGTCTATGAAGCCTCTAAGTCTAAAAGATAGGTACCGGGACAAAGTTTCCATGGCCTAGATTTCTAAGCTTGCATGCATGAATAGGAATAGCTTAGAATTAACTTACCCTTCTTAAAACTCATTATTCATATCTTAAAACGACGTAGTTTAGACCTCAGGATAATAGGAATTACGGAAAAGCTCTTAATAAACTCGCAGAGAAAAATAGTCTACTAGTCCCAATGAGGGACTAGACGAGTCTTTACCACTGGGCACGAGTCGTGGCCACTAGTCATCAAGTACACTGCCAAAGCTTCAAATGGGCTCACCACGGGGAATGTAACGGGTCGTTACTGGTGACCATGAGTCGTGGTCACCTCTCATACTCTACACTACCAGAATTACCAGGGGATCACCACGAGAGACACCACGACTCGTGGTACTCCCAATGAGTCATGGTGAGGACCCCTTAAGTGCACTGTCGAAAAAAATGAGTTCCTTCAATGAAAAACATGGCTTCTGATGGAATACGTAGGAAGAATGCCCAAGCCCACAATCAACACTTTCAAACGCTACCCCACAGGATAATGATTGATGACATGTGCAAAATTTTTTAGGCTCAGCGCCTCATATTATCCACCAAAGTTTACTACCATGTCAAGACAAAATCAGGCCTTACTTCACATGCTTCCCACGTGCTGCTCAAAAGAGGAAAACAACCGGTCCCACCATCACATGCCATCACATGGTTTTCTATTATACAAATAGGTTGTTCACGTAACTTCACATGGTCAGGCTTAGGCATCACTTGTTTTATTAGGCCCCTTCACATGTCTATGGGCCCCATATGCAGATAAGTGTGCTAGGATTATCTTGTAATATAAGTGTGACATGTCTTGTAGAAGAAGTCTTCTAACTCCTATATAAAGGAGGCTAGGTTGTACAGTGGAGGGGGAGAAGAAATCTTTTTGTAAAATTTTTTATGCTCAATAATATGAGTTCTTTTTAAATTCTCTCTTGTTCTTATCTTCAAAAGACATGGAATGGCTGATCCTTAAAGTAGTATAGGGCTACAAAATATCGAGTAAGTTATCTTGTTACAAGTACAATGATTTTTTGAGTTTATAATAGTTAAATTTATAGTAGAGTAAATTTTTTTCCGAGTTGAGTAGTTTGGCAAGCCGTCCAGGTGGATGTAGAAGTCAGCCCATTTTGTAGAATTTTTTTTTTCTATAATGAAATTTACTATTTGGCTAACTTGGCATGCCGTCCTTCATGATGTTGAAGCCAGATTTGTGGCAAGCCATCCTTCGGGATGTTGAAGCCCAATCTGTAGGGAAACTATTGTGCCTGCAATCTTTCCGCCTTATCCGTCGTTTCCATGCCCTTATCACCTTGGTGGTATCATAGCCAGGTTAAACTTCACTAATTATTCTACAAATTTAATCTTATTTTATCTAGATCTGGTTCATAATCTACGAGACATCAGATTCGATGCATTGTACTCATGTGTAGAAACCCACCAAAACTTCTGATTTTGTTTTATCCCTTAATATTATTTTTTTAGATACATGGGGTATTGTTGAAAAATACTATTTATTATCTCAAAAAAAATTATTATGTCTACAATACAATTTTAAGCCAATTGATTTTAATTCTTTGAAAACATTTAATTGGTTATTATTCAAAATTCAAGACTTTGAATTCCTATTCTCATTGTAACTCTTCACGTTGAATAATATTGATTAGCCTTAAATAGCTTTTATGTGTGTATGAAAGATTACAATATCAATTGTAATATCAGCCCACATCTACTCTTATAAATTCTCCTTTTGATTCACCTTGAGGAGATAGATAAAAGACAAACTCCTCCTATCTATCTCTGCTCCTTTTCTTTTGGTTCTTTCCCCATATTCTATTAATATAATGGATTTTATTTTTACAATCTTTTTAAGTTTATGTTCTTCTAATTTTATACTAGAAGAGCTTGTTGAATCATGGAATACACCTATACTAGGTGAAATATCCTTAACGACAGTGGCATTGACTTGCCTTAAGCTATAAAGAATTCTCTACAAATTTTGTGACCAAATATTTTTCGTAAGATTTTCAATAATATTTTGGACCACCCTTGATACATCCAAATTACACCTCTATGATAACAATTATAATGGGGTCGATGTCAAATATAGAACCCAACAAGATTGGGGTCGATGTCAAATATAGAACCCAACAAGGTTGGGGTCGAATCCCACAGAGAATATGGTGAAAACTATGTCTTATGTGAGTATTTGCTTTTAGTCAATTATTTCTGTAAAATTGGGGGTTTGGAAAAATTATTTATGATTCACGATTAGTAAAATACAAGAAACACCAGATATGATTTATTGCTATTGAATCAAAGAAGAAATTAAACCAGGGTTATGGTCATTATGTTTTCTTAACGATATTTGGTGAATGTTGTAGTGTACCCGTTTAATGCTATGTGTGCAGGTTATTAACTCAATTATCCTATCCAAATATTTCTCAATCTATTCAGATAGATATCAATCTTATATTTTCAAACTAAGAGTGATAAACAATGATGTATGATAATTAACCTAAGTTGATTAACCTTATTACACCTTTAATCTTTATCAAGGGTTAACGCTTTGAATCCCTATTTTCAATTCTTTTCATCCAGATTTATACCTCTTATTCAAGAAAGTTAAACCTAGGGTTTGTTCTAATGTTTGCAACCATTAGAAATCATTCAAAATGAAAGAATTAAGAATACACACAATTGCATTAAACTTATCCACACGTCAATCACCATAATTATGTCAATCTACGATGAACCACATAACCCCAGTAATAGAATGTAGCCACCCATGATCATTGATATCACAATAGCAATCATGTCTGTTAAAGAATATTCAACTTACAAAGAAAAGATGAAACCTTGATGATAATTCTAATAACTCACAGTAATTCTTCTAGAATTTTTCAAAAGTAACATACAAGTAATGTCTTTTTCTATCACAAAAGTCTGATACCGAAAACAAAACCTAGCAACCTCTATTTATAGCCTAGGGTAATTCAAAATTACACTGAAAATCGGAGTCCCGCTTCTCACATGATGCCCAAGTAGACGTTTCACTGACAAGGTGACTGTCCTTCACTCCTTATCCAGTGAGTCCTTCCTTATGCAATTGGTTACGCCAAGCTTGACGGTCCGTCGACAACATGACGATCCGTCACTTGGGCCATCACTCCTTATCCAGTGAGTCCTTCATTCTACATATTGGTGATGTCAAGCTTGACGGTCCGTCATTTTGGTCATCAGCTTTCACCCTTTTTGTTTAGCTGTTATTTAGGACTGATGATGGGAATGATGATCCGTCACACTATTTGTTGACACCCAATTATTCCCTCCCTGCGCCCCGCATAAGCTGCTTATATATGTATATTTTATTTACCTTTGTACGCATTTATTCGTCTTGCATTCATATTTTTTAAATAATTTATTATCATTATTATTGAAAAAAAATTATCTTAAACACACACATATGTATACATGTGTATGTGTGTGTGTATATATATGTATATATAT